>PVIU01011237.1:0-65751 GCA_004026605.1 Ondatra zibethicus
GGGGGAGGTGATGATGGTGGACAGAGGAGGTGATGATGGGGAGGTGATGATGGGGGAGGTGATGGTGGTGGAGGTGGTGATGGGGGAGGTGATGATGGTGGAGGTGGTGATGGGGAAGGTGATGGTGGATGTGATGGTGAAGGAGATGACAGCAGAGGGGATGATGGCAGTGGTGGTAGAGGAGGAAATAGTAGGGGTACAGGTGATGGTGTGGTAAAATAGATGATGGTAGAGGTGATGCTGGCGATCCCATTGTTTGTGCAGTTGGTGGGTGACAGGCAGAGGCGAAGGCCGTGATGGCCTTCACAGAGGTGATGCTGAGTGTAGGCTGCTGTTCCTCAGAACCTGTTAATATTTTGGTAATGGGGGGACTGGAGAGATGGCTCAGAGGTTAAGAGCACTGATTGTTCTTCCAGATGTCCTGAGTTCAATTCCCAGCAACCACATGGTGGCTCACAACCATCTGTAATGAAATCTGGTGCCATCTTCTGGCCTGCAGGCATTCATGCAGACAGAGCACTGTATACAAAAAAAATAAATAATCTTTAAAAAAATATTTTGGTAATGGTAATACGTATGCTGTCTCTCCTAGCAAATGGTTTTTTCAAAGGTAAGGAAAAGGTAAGGAAACCCCTTTCTAGTTTTACATTGCTAAGATTTTTTTAAAAAAATTATTTTATGTGCATTGTTGTTTTGACATGGGTGTCAAGTCCTCTGGAACTGGAGTTGCAGACAACTATGAATTGGGTGCTGGGAACCGAATCTGGGTCCTCTGGAAGAGCAGTCAGTGCTCTTAACTCCTCAGCCATCTCTTCAGTCCCTGATCACTAAGATTTTGTGTCACCGATGACCACTGTCTAGTAAGGGTCACTATTGCTGTGATGAGACACCATGACCAAAAACAACTCGGGGAGGAAAGGGTTTATTTCACTCACAGTTCCCTATGGCAGTTCATCATCAGATGCAGTGAGGGCAGGAGCTCAGGCAGGGCAGGAGCCTGGAGGAGGGAGCTGTCGCACAGGCCATGGAGGGTGCTGCTTACTGCCTTGCTCTCCATGGACTGCTCAGCCTGCTTTTTTATAGAATTCAGGACCACCAGTTCAGGGATGGCACCACCCACCATGGGCTGGGCCCTCCCTGTCAATCACTAACTAGGACAATGCCCTGCAGCTGGATCTCATGAGGGAGACATCTTCCCAGTTGAGGCTCCCTCCTTTCCTGTGATTCCAGCTTGTGTCAAGTTGACATGAGAGGAGCCAGGACAGCCACTGAAGTCTAGCAAATGCTTTCCAGCCTCTATTGGAACACTAAGTTTCCCTTCACCGTGGGAGGCTGGGTGGACCTGTCCCTGGCAAGCTGAATGAGCAGGCTCTGTGAGCATCTACCCTCCTGCTGTCTAGCCTGGTGTCTCCCCAAAGTGCTGACCCTGCAGAGCTGGGAGCTGTGCCGCCAGGCAGGCAGAGCCGTCTCTGGTACAGCATCCCCTGCACTCCTGCTGGCTCAGCGCTTTCTCCAGCACACTTCTGCTGCTGTTTCCGGCTGGTGGCTCCCAGGGGGACCTGACTTCCCCCGAGTTGTTCGGACAGAGACATCCTGAGGCTGGGTAAAAATGCCGGTGCCAGACAGGCGGGGGGGGGGGGGGGAGGGACGACCGTGGTGCCCTGCTCACCCACCCCTGCGGCTGGAGGGGTTGGGAAGTGCTTCTGAGGTTGGGGTGAGGGGAGGAGGGGCTGTCTAGGCAGAGTGGGTGGATGAATCATGATCTGGCCTGTACTGGCTATTGGCTAAAATGAGGACTTTTCTAAGTCTGTGGAGTCTTTTTGTTTGAGCTGGAAAGAAATATGGTTCATGGGATCCAGTTACCTCATCCACTGCAAGTAAGCAGAGAAAGTTGCCCGTGAGGACCGGACAAGCTCTGCCCCCTGGCTTTCTCAGGGCCCTTGCTGGAGGAAGGTGAGCAAAGGATGATGCCTCAGAGGCGATCTCTCGAGAGTGACCAGGCCTGTGTCACCTAAACTGTGGCTACTGGAGCCAGTCTGGAAGGCAGCACTTAGGTGAGACCCATTTGAAGGGGCAGCAACCTTGGGGAGCTCTAGGAAAGATGGTTCCTGAACTGGGGACGGCAGGTACCTGGGTGAGGCAAGCCCAGTGTCCCAAGCAAGTTGTGAGAGAGAGGGAGGGGAGCTGCTTCATGAAAGGCTCCTGAGTCCTTCCTTGCAGTGTGGTAAGGAACCACCCTTGGAGGAATGAGCATTTAATAAGTGCCTGTGGCATACTTTGTGCGGGGCACTTTCCACGTGACCTCGAAATACTTTGGGCTGGGCACTTTCCATGCGACCTCGCAGTATTGCAAACTATTCTAGCGGCATCCAAAGCCACTGAGCAAATGAAGCTTTGGTGGGTCACACACAGCACAGGCTCAGCTCTGTCCCAGGGAACCCTTAGCTTAGTTAACCTAGGTCTCTCTCTCTCTCCCCCCCTTTCTTCCCCATTTCTCTCTCTCTCTCTCTCTCTCTCTCTCTCTCTCTCTCTCTCTCTCTCTCTCTCTCACACACACACACACACACACACACACACACACACACACACAGATAGCCACACCAGCGCTCTGTCCTCCACTTGGCTCCCCTGGAGACTGGGGATGCTTGGAAAGAGACCCAGAGCCCAGAGCTGTCCAAGTCAAACCTGCCAGGAAGCTGAGCTGTGCTGTCTGGAGCCTTTGGAGGTTGAAATGGATGAGTAGTCCCCTGACGGGGAACATTCTCTGGGGACCCTTCTGTTGTGGGAAAGAGAGCAGAATCCTAGAGCTGAAGGACCAGTGGGGCAGGGTGGGCTGCTCTCACCAAGCCCTTTGCCCATAGACAGCAAGCTTCAAGGATGCCTGGGATTCCAGTGGCTTAGTCATCAGTGTCTTATCGCCTCTGAGTGCAAACTAGACTCTCTCTGGGAAAAGGAGTCCTGAGCCCAAGAGTATGAAGGAGCATAAGTCCTGATGCAGGACAACATGGAGGAACATTCGGCCTAAAGTGCCCCATCATGGGGACTGAGGCCTTGGTGTGGCAACACCTGCTTATCTCTCCTTTCTTCACAATTCTGAATTCTTGCCCCACTTCTACAGGTATGGGCAGAGCCCGGGAATACTCTCAAGTGAACACTCTGCTCATAGCATCCATTGGAAAATCAGCTCTCTGTAATAATGGTGGCATTGATGATAGTGGTGGTAATGGTGATGATTAAGGTGAGATTGTGTTGATAGCGGTAGAAGGCTAAGATGATGATGGTGAAGGTGATGATGGTGAAGGTGATGATGGTGAAGGTGGTGATGGTGAAGGTGATGATGGTGGTGATAGTGGCAATGATGGTAACAGTGATTGTCACGGTTAGCCTTTGTTTGTTTTGCCAACTTTACACAAGCTGGAGTTATCTGAGAAGAGGGAACCACAATTGAGAAAACGTCTCCATAAGATTGGCCTGTGGGGTATGATGGCCCACACCTTAATCCCAGCACTCACTCAGGAGGCAGAGGCAGAGAGGCAGGGGGATCTCTGTGAATTTGTGGCCAGCCTGATCTATATAGCAAGCTTCAGGATAGCCAGGGCTACATGTGCTACCCTTTTGCAAAAATCCAAAACCAAACCAAACCAAAACAGCAACAAAAACCTGGTCTGTAGGCAAGCCTGTGGGGCATTTTCTTAATTGGTGATTAATATGGGAAGGTCCAGCCCATGGTGGGCGGTGCCATCTCTGGGCCGGTGGTCCTGGTTGAAAGCAGATTGATAGCCAGATGTGGTAGGCACACACCTTTAATCCCAGCACTGGGGAGGCAGAGTCAGGTGGGTCTCTGTGAGTTTGAGTCAGGTTTGGTCTACATAGTTGTCGTGGGATACCTCTACACTGTGTGAAAAATGCATTGTTGTAATAAAAAGCTGGCCAGGCAGTGGTGGCGCACGCCTTTAATCCCAGCACTCAGGGAGGCAGAGTCAGGTGGATCTCTGTGAGTTCAAGGCCAGCCTGGTCTACAGAGTGAATTCCAAAGCTACAGACAAACCCTGTCTTGAAAAACAAAAACAAAAACAACAAAAACAAACAAATAAAAAACTCATTAGGAACAAGTCTAAGCTAAGGCCAAGCTTTTATAATGACTGATAAGTCTCTGTGTTAGTTTCAGACTGGTGGGCTCGGTGCATGACTATGTATAGTGAGTTCCAGGAGAAAGAGAGAGAAATATGGCTGAGCAAGTCATAGTGAGCAAGCCAGTACGCAGCACTATCCATGGCCTCTGCTTCAGTTCCTGCCTCCAGGTTCCTGCCTTGAGTTCCTGCCCTGACTCCCCTCAGTGATGGATGTGACCTGGGAGTGTAAGCTGAAATAAACTCTTTCCTTCTCAAGTTGCTTTTGGTCATAGTGTTAATCACCGCAATAGAAACCCCAACTAGGACACTTGATGTTGATGGTGGTGGTAGTATTTGGTCTGTCATAACAAAGTACCACAAACTATGTGGCTTTCACAATTGAACCTTATTTTCTCATAGCCCTAGAGGTAGGAAAGCCCACAATCTAGGTTCCCGTGGGTTCAGCCTCTGATGTGGACTCTTTCCGGGAATGTAGATAGCCATGTTGTCCTCACCTGGCCTATCCTTTGAGCATGGGAGAGACCCCTTTTTAAAGGCCATCGTTCCTCTTGGCCTAGGCTCACATTTGCACAACTGTGTAAACTCAATCGCCATGCCATGCTCTCTCCAGGGACAGTTGCTTTGGAGGTTTTGAGGGAACACAATCCACTGTCCAGCATGTGAATACCAGGTGTGTGTGGGGGCTGATGGCTGTGCTGGCAGCAGCGGTGCCTGATACTGGTGCTTGCTAGATGCCAGGTGTTGTGGAATTTTCTGCTTAAGTGGGAATTAACCCTCACAACAGTCTTGTTGCTTGGGAGCCAGTATCGTCCCAGTCTCCCAGTGAGGGACAAGAGGCTCAGTGAGGTTAAGCATATGGCTACATTTTTGTTGTAGACAGATCATGGCATAGTTAGGATCAGAACCCAGGCCTTTGATTTCCTTCCAAACTTGTTCCTAAAGTCCATGGTTCTGCTCTCAGGCTGTAGGCTGAGACTGGAGAACATGATATGCTGGGCAGAGTGTGGTCCAGCCCCTTTCCCCACTCGGGCTTCCTGAGGCCATGGGGCAGCATGGGGGGTTCCAGAAATTGCTCTGCATCCATTAGCTCCAGAGTATTGAGGGTTCTCCTCCCCTCAGGGACTCTTGGGAGTTAGGTGTCTGTGAAGTGAGGCCAGGGGTAGAGGTGACAAAGAAGACCTTCCAAAGACAGCTGGGAGGTGGTGAGGGGCCGTGTTCAGCCCCATGGCAGGAAAATTGTGGTGGAGCAAATCTGGCTGTCAAATCACGTGCCAGGAGTTATTGGTTTACTGCTGCATGGATATCACCAGGAGGATCTGTGAAGTACTGTGCAGTAAGAAGTGCCGTGTAGTACTGCGTGGGAAGGAGTGCTGTGCAGCACCGTGTAGCGCTCTGGAGCACTGTAGAGTGCTGTGTCGTGCCTGGAGCACTATAGAGTGCTGTGCAGTACTCTGGAGCACTGTGTAGTTCCAGGCTAACAACACTGAAGCTGGAAACCTTGATATTATCTTATTATAAAAGAGTAGTCCATGTAATGGTTGTCATGGTAATAGCATTCCTGTGAATAGCGCAAGATTGATGATGCCAGTGTTCATGGAAACTACAATAACAGATAACAGATAAGGTCTTTCTGTAATGGTCTGCCCTGCTGTCCCTTTAAGAGACAGGCCACAAACACACACCCCGACACACACCCACACCCACACACACCTGTCCACTGAAGTAAGCTGATCTTCAGCTTCCAGTCTGAGTCTCTTCCTTTCCATCTCTCTCCCTTCCCCTCTCTGCCGCTCTCTCTGCTCTTCCTCCTTCTCCCCTTTCCTTCCATAACCCACTAAATAAATATCCAACTTCACTCTGCATGGCGTGCCTATCTGTCTTGGTCTCTCACCTGCCACGAGGCTTCCTGCCTGGGCCCCCGCTGCCTTCGTGGCCTGCCGTGGTCTCGGGACCTGCTGCCTGCTGCTGTTCAGGGACCTGCAGCGTGGGCTCATGGCCGGCTGCCCACTGCCGCCACTCGGGGACCTGCAGCATTTTACTTAAACCATTACACTTTCTCTGCTGACTCTTGACTGGAGGGGTCTTGACCTCAGACCCCTAAGTTCACTTTTTTCTTTGTCTTTTCAGTTCCTAGCACTTCAGATTTTTCTATACTGAGCTCCTAGCTCCAGTGCCTGGTGTACAAAGGGGCTGAAGTATCGTCAGCCATACAATGGTAATCCCCTGGATGAGAGTCACAGTAAGTGAAGGCTAGTGCTTTGTGTGGGTGTTCCAGGTGAAGCCTCTGATGTCCCGAGCCACAGCTACCTGCCAGGACAGACAGGGCAAGAACTCAGCCAGGGCCAGCTGAGGATGGCATGTTTCATAGTGCAGCTCCCTGCAGGTTGCCAGGAAGAGTGGAAAAATGAAGAGGTCTCACCTTGACTTTCAAAACCAATCATATGATCCACCCATGTGGTTCATGCCTGTAATTAATCACACACTTGGGAGGCTGAGGCAGGATTTTGAGGCAAAACAAACAAACAAGCAAACAAAACAAAAAAAAACCCCCAAACCCAAACCCTCCAAATAGCAGACATTGCATAGGAGAGTTACTCCAGGGTTCAGAGATCCACATGGAGACTGTGACAAACCCCTCACTTAGGCTCAGGGAGTGAGGGGGACATGGGGCCTAGGGTCGATCTGCCTGCAGAGGGGTGGGCTTACAGCAAGTTCTAGAAACTGGACACGTTGGGGATGCACCCACTCACATTCTCAGGGTTATGCTGTGCCGACAACTTTTGATGTGTGAATTCAGATGTCAGTGGGACAGAAGTGCCTCATTTTAAAGTCACAAATAGAGGTGGGGCACTGTGCCACTGCCACAAGCAGGGGACTGAATGGCACAGCATGACACACCCTGCAGGACAATTTGACACGGCCCCACCGAGGGTCTAATTTGAGATTCTGATGGACTCTGGCCTGTGGTCTCCTCCAGACCGTGGAGCGAGTGGCCTTTGAAGTTCTGGGCCCTTCACCAGAACCCAGAGTGTTTTAAAATAAAGATGATTTAAGAGTCAGCTCGCATACGCCTGCACAGTGAAGCCACCATCAGAAAAAGTTTGCTTTTGAAGTTCACTGTGGTAGTGTTTCAGCGTCTTCACCAGAACCAGGGCCTCTCAATGCCCTGTACACTGAGCTCAGGGCAGGAGTGGCTGCTCTCCCTGCTAGAGCAGGCTGTGTGTTTGGAGGTGTGGTCTAAGTAGCCCAGGCTGCCCTCAAACTTTTAATCTCCCTTAACCCATGTTAAGTGCTGGGTTTACAGGCAGGTGCCATGTCTGTCTTGAACAAACTGAGTGCCAGTACAGTACCATGTACTCTTCTGGGAAACATGAGACGGGCACGCTCACTGGCAGAACTCACGAGTTTCTTCACTCTGGTTTGGCTCACTGGTCACCACACAAAGCCTGTGAGGCCGCTGAGCAGCTAGCAGCAGCGTCTGCCAGAGCCTGGGCGATAGTTTAAGCTCACCCTGAGGGTGCTCTGCTTGGCCCACAGGGTTAGGCAGCACCTCAGCCAGCTTCTGGGCTAATTTCTAACTGTCACAGACCAGGGGAATTACTGCAGGGACCCTCAAAGCCGTTGTGAATCGACCACACTTCCCAAAGCGCAGTGAAAAGTGCAGACATCCTCTATACCCTTTCAAAAGCACCAAGTGCCTACTGCTGTCTGGTGTGCTGTTCTCCATCTCAGCCTGGCCTTGGAGAACCCCAAGGGGCTTTGGACTGGGGGGCGAGTGACAAGAGACAGGCTCACTGGAGAAAACCATCATCTTATATTCTTTTATTATAATATATATGCAGATCTGTTAAACATATAGTAATAAACTCTATCAAATAACTAGAACAAGGCATTCTGCTGGCATTTCCCCACATAGGGTTAGGGAAAACTTTCTGTCACTCTCTGGAGGCTGCCAAAGTTTACGACTTCGGTGCCGATTTCAGCTCCCTGGCCACAACATAAATCATAACAGGCGTTAACTGCACTAAGGACACAAGTGAGCTGAAAGGAGCGCAGGATTAGGCATAATCAACAGTGTATTTGCCTGCATTAGAACCACAATGCAAATGGTGAAGAGTGTCTATTTCTCGTAGCTTCTCTGGCATGGTGCAAGGGTGGTGGGAAGCAGCTGCTGTGACCAGCTGGGGCTTCTCCAGGGCTTACTGCTTCCCCGGCTCTTCCTTCTTAGATTCTTGTTTCAGTCTGTAATCAGCTAGGGCAGCCTTGATGGCATCTTCTGCCAGCACTGGAAGGCATGGAAGGGTAGATAGCTTCAATTTCTAGACACTGGAGAGGTGGTCTTCATTATTTTATACACTTATATACATACATTTTAAAATATTTACATATTTTTATAAATATGCAGTTAGAGTATCTATGCAGATGCATGTGTCATGCACATGTGGAGGTCAGAGGACAACTCAGGGAAGGGGGTTTTCTCCTCCACTATGTGGGTTTAGGGCTCTAACTCAGGCTTGGTGACAAGTCTTTAGCCTTGGCCGTCTCCCTGGCCTGGGAGATGGTCTTAAGAAAATCTTTTTAAACTGAAGGGTGTTAGAGTTGGGAAGGCCCAAGAGTGTCCTAGCTGGGCACACACAGACTGGGATGGTCATGCCTTCCTGGCTGGGATAGTGAGGGGATCTCCAGAAAGCGCCTGTTACCTGGCAAGGACACAACAAAGATCAGGAGGTCATAGGTGCTGGCAGAGCTGTCTTAAGCCAAGAACTCTGAAGGCGTGGCCTGCACACCTCCTGCAGTCCCACACTGGAAGGCTTGTACCGAGAGTCAGGCTACGGGGAGGCAGAAGCTGGGAGTTGGAAGGGGCAGAAAGCTAACAACCCACAGAGATGAGCACCTGGAAGGCTGAAGGCCGAGGCTTTCCCAGAGCTGCCACAGCGTATAAGCTCCGGTGGAGAGAGTGTGATCTCAAGAGGTGTCCCACTCAAAGGGCACCCTAAGATGGTGTTGGACTGCTCAGCCTAGCCTCTGATGCACGTGAGCTATAACTCAGTCAGTAAATCCTGACAGCATGGTGAGGTGACATCCTCATTCCTGCTTTCTGGGACACCTAAGAGGATGGAGGGCGTCAGGTCTGGCTGCAGGTGCTGAGGCACATGCCTCTCGTGGGGCAGTCAGTGCAGTAGGCGATGTACAATGGCCTCACCTGAGGAAACGCACAGTCAACAGGGTGGTGGAGAAAGCTACCTCTTGCTCAGCCTATCCGCCATGGTGTGATGGGAACAGCAGATTCTGAACAAAGGTCTGGGCTCACTTCTGGCCCTCCTACCGCCTCTCCCCAAGCCTCACTTCCTCATCTCTGAGGGGAGCAATGCTGTCCAGTGGGGTGTTTCTGGGTGTTCGGTGTGGCTCCAGGTCACAGGGTCTCTTAGCCTGACTTTCTAGAGGTCTGGGCTGTGAGAGCAAACTTCAACCTCCTAAAGGTTACCATGGCAGCCGTTCTCTGGGGTCCTAATAGGGAGTTTATGACTCCCAGGAGTCTTAGGTGCCTGGCAATGGAGGCAGACTCACTGGAGCAGTGCAGTTTCACAGGTGGAAGGCAGAGCTCCTTGGCGATGTCTGTGTTTTTGATGGTCAAGGCTTCCTCCACCTGAGGCACAGGGAAAGTACACAGTTTTAGTGAATCTTGCTGAGGGTCGGCAGTGAAAAGGGAAGGCTGTCAGGGGTAATGCCTGCTTAGGATTTCAGAACAAGTACAAGACTGCCACTGTGTACCAAGGGGTCTCCAACAGGCCCCACCCTCCACGTACTGGCTGGCTGGGTAAGCAAGAACGAGATGCCCTGGCTACTGAAGGCAGGCATTGCCTAGGCTGCTTATGTGGCCTTTGTCCGAGGATGCCTGGGGTCTGAGAGTTCTGAGGGATGATGGGAGGCTGTGAGGCATGGCCTGTACATTAAGGAAAGCCAGTCTCTCCCAGGCAGACCTCAAGATTAGAGAAAGAGACCAGCTACTTTCTGTCATAGCTCAGAGCCCTCTAAACGCCAGGCCCTGGGGGCCCGAGCGCAGCCTCACTTCTGCTCCACCCCCAGGCTAGTTCTTAACCAACTTCCTTTGTGCTGTTTTCTTCCAGAACAAGCTGGCCTAGGTTTCCCTGGCCTCCAGGAGTTGTACAGACAGAATGCCTGAACCGTGCAGAGCAGCTGGTGTGAGGCTGGCAGCCAGCTCTGCTGGAGAGCAGGCTGACAACAGAAGCACACACCTCCAAGACTCTGCTTCCTGAACTGGGTGGGGCCTGGGAGGGTGCAGAGGATGAGCACGTGATCTCACGCAGGGCAGGGTGATCTTTAAATTACTGTAGTTGAGGAAAATCTTCCCACCCCAGTCCTGCCTCTTCCTCCTGTGAGCCATGCGCCACCACACCCAGCTAGTGCAGTGGTTTTGATGCAGCTGGCTCTCAGCAGCCTCAGCTTAGCTGCTAAGGAGAGTGCTGGGAGAGAAAAGGATGCAAAGACTTCACAGTCCTTTCCAGATCCCTTCAGAGGCTCCTGGTCAACCGCATGGACCATTGCTCGCCTTAGTCGGCTTCCTTGGCTCTTGCCCTAGTGACTTTGATTCCTAAACCCCCTTCAACACAAGTGACTTCTACCAATTTGAATGTGCCTTTCTGGAATCCTACTTGAAGCAGGAGATGGGACGAAATAAATAGGAACTATCACATAGCAGTCTCAGGAAACCTTAAGGACATTAGGGAAAACCCTCCGTGGTTTCTTTTCAGCTCTGCTCTGGTAGAAAGGCTGGTGATGACCCTCTTTTATTTAGCTGATAACCAAATAACAGTAATTAACACAAAGCCTCCAGCAACAAAATGGTCCACAACTTCCAATGTGAGCAACGTAACCAGTATTAAAAGAAAAATGGCTTCAAGAAATCAAGCACACACTTTTTTTTTTTTTTTTTTTTTAGCAAGGTCTTGTTGCATGGCCCAGACTGGCTTTGAACTTGCAGCCTTCATCTTCCTGCTTTGTGACTTATGTCTGGATTCTTCCAGAGCCAAGGTCACAGGGAATTCTGATTTAATTCTATAGTTATTTTGAGACAGGCCTCATTATATAGACTAGGCTGGCCTAAAACACTTGGAGATCCTTTTGCCTCTGCCTTCTGAGTGCTGAGGTTCAACAACTCCATACAATTTGTGAACACTCTTACCGTCTTCCCCTTTACCCATTCTGTGGCTAGGGAGCTGGAGGCGATGGCGGAGCCACAACCAAATGTTTTAAATCTGGCGTCCACAATCTTCCCCTTTTCATCCACCTGAATCTAGAAAAGAAACAGGAGCTAAGAGGTGATCCTAGAATCAAGAGCCTGGAACCTCTGGCCCACAATGGGTGTTCTGCATGAGCCCTGGGTTGCTGCGCACACCAGATGCTACGGCATCAATTACTATGTTTTGTTTCAAAGAGCTCAGTCACTGACAGTGAAACCCGGGGCCCACACAGGCCAAGCTGATAGAGAAGAGCAGGGAAATGATACCTCTCACCCCATCCTAGCCTGCTGTATATGAATTCCTGTTTGTACAAGTCTGTTCACAGCTGCTGCCATTATCAGCCATAGGCACCAGGACAGCCTGCAAACAAGGTCTCCATTAATACCTTTCTCTTGGACACTGACTGATCAGTAGCTCCATCCTACTGGTCATCAGGGAGACTGCAGTTGAAGCTATGGCTTCCTGCTTAACACATTCCCTTTCTCACTGGGGAGTGCTAGCTCCTGTAGAGTCCTCATTTGGTCAGTAACCTTCACCAAGCCTTCCACTCCCTGAAAGCAGGGCCTACACTGATGCAGAAGAGGAAAATGAATCTCTACCCTCGCCAACCAAGACAGCCATTCATGCCATCTCACAGGACAGATAAAAGGTTCTGTGAGCAAATGGTGTTCCTTTTCATCCAGCCAGTACCTGCAATTTCATGACGTCACCACATGCAGGAGCACCCACCAATCCCGTTCCGACATTTTTAGACGTTTTGTCAAGGGACCCCACATTCCTAGGATTCTCGTAATGGTCCACAACCTGAAACAACAGATTAGCAGAATTCACCTCAGCGTTACTGTCTCCCTGGGGTCAGCAATCTGAATGGGACAGAGGTGGGACAAAGTGCGACCCAAACTCGTTTTAATCTCCTTTCCAACGACCTTCATCTTGGAGATACTGTCTGAGATAGTGGCAAAAAATTCAGGTAGGGTCTTAGCTTCATAGGGAATTCAACCACAACTGATCATGTGACTTACACACTGATACCGGATTTGGACTCAACCATCGCTTGAGTTTTTACCAAACAAAACACACCGTCTTAAGAGAATTGTTTTTTAAAACTCCAGGAATAAAAACGGCCCCAAATAGAAAATTTCTTCATTAAGTTTCAAGAAGACTGCCACGGAAGAGGCAAGGTCGGGGATTGAGTCATTTGTGGCTGTAAACATAAACACAGCGCCACCCTGGTACAGGAGCGCCCCCTGCTGCCATAAAGCTGTCAGCCCGCCCAAATAATGTCAACAAAACACCCTTCCCATGGGGGTGGAAGGCCTTGGCAAAGGCACCCAAGCAAGAACAGAACAAACAGCGATTAAAGTCAGGGACGTATTAGGATTTAATAACCTCGAATTTTTTTTGGCTAGTTAGCAGGAGGCAACCTAATCTGCAGATTTTGAGTCTAAGCTCTAAGGCCCCACAACGCATCATCTAATGGGTACTTTGGATGTCTCGACCAGCTGTGGTAGTCTTTTGTTTTTCCGAGTGAGTCTTTACGTCCTTAGAAGGTCGGGGGCCACAAACTACCTACCCTTCTATACTTTGTGCTCCCTGAAAATACACACACAAGTCACCAAGAACCAAAGTTCTATGTTGGTTAGGTGCTTGGCTCGCCTGGAGGCCATCAGCCCCTTAAAATAGCAACATAATAGGTTTGCATTTGCTGGCCCGAGCGCTCCACACCCACAGGGACTACCGAAGACCGCTTTCAGATCTAGGTTCAGGCTAGACGAGGGCCAGTGACTTGTCAAGGCCAACTGACAAGGGCAGAGGCCTGGTGAGGACGCTGGGGAGGGACAGTGAGCTCAGGCACGCGTGTGTGCTGTCCCCTGGCTGACACACCAGGACCCTCCCTTCTGGGCTGTCAGAGTTGGGACACTCCAAGTGGCGGCCGCGGCGGGGCTGAGCTTGCCGCGGGATCCTCGGTGGCTGTTTCTGTGCAACAGCTGCAGGTCGGGTCACTGTTCAGCGCGGGTAAGCGAGTCGGGGAGAGGCTGGGGAGCGGACCGCTTCTCCTAGGGGTACTCGGCTGGCTCCGGCCGCCCGTCCCCTCGACGGTTCGCGCACCCCCTCGCCCGCCCATACCTTCTTGTGATAGAGCCGAGCTGGGGCTGACAGCTCCCGGGCGGGCAGGCGCGGGCTCCGGAGCAGCAGCACGGAAACCGCCCTCCTCAGACGGCCGGCTCCAACCGCCGCCATGTTGCCGGCTTGCACCAGCGTCGACCTCGGCGACGTCAAAGGAAAAGGCGCACGCGTCTGACGTCAGTCAGGCTCCGCCCTCGCAGAGCTTCTGGCCACGCCCACGGGGCGTGGCGGTCCGCAGAGCGGGAAGGTCTGAAGCGGCGGGCGAATTTGTCTGGCTGCTGTATTGGGTGCTGGAGTTTCTCGGGCGTCGCAGGGGCGCTCAAGGGCGCTCGGACTCAGGCGTACTTGGGATTTGAACTTGAATAAGTTCCTGTTAAACTCCATGTTCTGGCTGTGTGGCTCAGGAAACGGTTCTCTTTACTAATTAAAATACAGCCCTTTCATCTGTGGAGCAAATACATATAGAGTGTACACTAGGTGTCACTACAGAATCTTGGGGGTCCCGAGGGAAGCAAAGCGGACACGATTCTTGTCTCGTTAACCTTGCTAGTGAAGGACAAAGGCAGTCGGCCAAACAACAATGATTTTCTACTCAAGAACGAGAATTATAAGAAGGAAACAAACACCATGCTTCGAGGCATGTATATGTCGAGATACACATACACACACATATTCCGAGGCATGGTGCTTCATACATGGATATATGCATGGGTTTATATACCCATGTATAAAACATTCAGTTTTATGACAGTGTACGGCATTCCTAAACAATACTTATTGTAGCTTATTAATAATATTGGCTATGAACCCCAAAAGTCACAAAATGCCCGGGATTAACACCTCCTAGGTACTAGACTTTACAAAAAGGGGAGTGTACTATAGTATGCATGCGACAGGAGAGGAAGCTTTATTTTTCGGGAATTTTCTCAACGATGCATTCGATCGCATCTGCTGCTCGGCTCCTGGGAAACAAACAAGCACTAGAGCAGGTTGAGCATTGCAGGCGCTTAGTCCCAAGAATGACTTTGACCTTCCTAAGATGGCGTCTCGACGTTACTACAGACACCACGCTCTCACGCCTTCCGCTATGGCCGCCACTTCCGGTTCAAAGACCCAACAACTGTCTAAGGTTGTAACGGAACATACGTTAAGATAATGAACCTTTTCCCATGACAGTAACTTCTAGGGAAATATAAAGAGATCCTCGTCGGTGGATATTTTACTGGTTTCCCGCGTCAGGAGGCCCTCCGTCCCGCTTCTTAGTGGTGATGAAGCGGAGTTTTGATCAGGCGGACGCCACGGACAGCCCAATGTTCGCCGGGCTTCGGTGAGCGAGGGAAGACCCGAGAGTCGCGGGCTGCGCAAGATGGCGACTGCGGCCGCATCGTCTGCGTCCGAGCAGGAGGTTGAGCCCCAGGCCGGGCCTGAGGCCGAGGCCGAGGGAGAGGAGGATGAGGCGAAGGCAGCCTGTGTGGAGAGGAAGGTGCTGTCCCGCGCTGTGGCCGCGGAGGCGGCCAAGACCAAGGAGCCAGGGTGGGACGTGCAGCAGGAAGGCGTGAGCGAGAGTGACGGCGATGAGGAGGACGCCATGGCTTCCTCCGCCGAGAGCTCCCCCGGGGAGGACGAGTGGGAGTACGACGAGGAGGAGGAGAAAAACCAGCTGGAGATCGAGCGGCTGGAGGAGCAGGTGGGCTGGGGTGGGCAGCGGGCTCCTCTTGGGTCCGCAGACCTGGCCCGCCCCCTGGTTCTCCGCGGCATTGAGACCTCTGAGGTCGCCAGCGCGCGGTCACCCTTCATGTCTCCTGCGTCCGCCCGGCTCTGCGTGCCCAGTGTTTTGCTTATGTAGTCCATTGAATTCTTCCCACGGCTGGGACGGAAGTAGCGTTAGTCAGGTTTCACGGTGGGAAACTGAGGCTCTTACGTAAGAAGAGGCTCTTACACTTCATTGAAAGTGTTTCTTGTTTTACGCCCAATTCAGGACGCCTGCTTTTCTTCAATTTTCAATTTGTGTTTGTATGCATGCACGCACAAGGTTGTTTCCTACTATGTGAGTTTCGGAGATTGAAGTCTGGTCGTCAGGTTTGGCCGCAAGTGCCTTTACCTTGGCTGTCCTGGAACTGGCGTTGTAAACCAGGCTGGCTTCGAACTCAGAGATCCGCCTGCTTTTGCCTCACAAGTGCTGGAATTAAAGGCGTGCACCACGATGCCAGGCTGATTTTTTTTTAACACCCCCTCCCCCTTTTTGCGTTAGGATCTCTCTGAAATAACCTTGCCTTGACTGTCCTGGAACTCAAAGATCCTTCTGCCTCTGCCTCCTGAGTGCTGGTATTAAATGTGTGCGCCATCACAGTTCTGGAATCTAGGAACATGGCACATAAGCTTTATTGAGATGGCTTTAATAGCTCAGAAATGTTGCAGACATCTGCCCTGCGGTCACGCAGTCTCTCAGGAGATGGGTGCCTTGGCACTCTACAGTTTGGGCTATGCTGTGGCAGCATACTGAGATGCTATTTCCAGACTTTCTGCTTTAAAATTTGTCAGCGGGAACGTTTCCAAACGTGCAAGTCTCAGTGTGGCATCCGTCGTCTGTGCAGCCTTTAGAAGGGTTTCTGTAGCCTAGTCCCGGTGCAGTAGCCCCCTTCTCTCTCTCCCAGCCTGGATCACCTTTCAGTTTCAACTTCATATATAAAAGGCAAAGCTGATTTGTGTGCGTTACACTCTTGCTAGTCTTGTTCATTGTTTCTAAGGATTTGCAGATTAATCTTGGTTTACTATGCAGTCTTGGCCTGTGTATAGTTGTCACCATTTCCTTCCCTTATATCATTAATTTCTTTTCCTTGGCTGGTTAAGCTTTAGACTCAACTATCTGGGCAACTGATGTGGTTCTAGAAGGTTCTGGTTGTATGCCCACTGCTCTTGTTTTGGTAATTAAAAATTTTAAATCATGAGTGGGTGGTTACATCAGACACTTTCTACATCACTGTTTTCCCCTTTATCTGCCAAGTGGAAAATTACACTGTTTGGTTTTCTGCCTCAAAACCCCCTTTCCAGTTCATATTGTGCTTGGCACAGTATGCATTGGTCCCTTCCCTTTGCTGGGCAGTGCTAGGCTGGATATGGGTGTTTCACCCCGACTCAGCCTCGTGCTAAGGACGAGCACTCGTGCAGGGCGGCAGTAGCAGCGCTGTCTCCTGCTGTGGGAAAAGGACAGAGGGCTGGCGGCATGGAGGTGGAGGCTGAGTGCTAGGTGTTTTGAGAAGCTTGGGTGTTGCCTGTGTGCAGCTAGCTAAAGAAAAGCTTTCTTCCTCCCTCTGCCCCCTTCTTTCCTTCCTAGATTTGTTATATATATAGATGTATGCCTGTAGGCCAGAACAGGGCACCAGATCTCATTACAGACAGTTGTGAGCCACCATGTGGTTGTTGGGAATTGAACTCAGGACCTCTGGAATATCAGCCAGTGCTCTTAACCTCTGAGGCATCTCTCCAGGCTCCCCACCCACACTTTGTGTCTCTGTCAGCCTCGCTGGGGAACGATGCAGGTTTCAACGTACATGTCCTTGGTGGCTGATGGTGTTGAACACTCTTCTCGTTTGCTGTCTGTATGTCGTCAGGAAAGTGTTTTGTCATTGTTTTCGTTTCTTTTCCCTTTTTTTTTTAAAATTTTTTTGTGATAGGATCTCTTATGTAGACACAGCTGACCTAAAACTCACTGTGTAGATCAGGCTGGCCTTAAACTCACAGAGACTTGCCTGCCTCTGCCTGAGTGCTGGGGTTAAATGCGTGCACTACCACATCTCAGCAATTGTTTTCTCCTTGAAATTATTTCTGAAAGTAGCCATGGCTGGCCTTAAATTCAGTCTCCCCACACCTGTCCTTGCAGTGCTGGGGCTGCCACAGTGCCTGACTCGTGGTGCTCAGTGGAGCGTCTTCCACGGAACTGACCTAACTCCAGTGGAGGCTGTTTTTCTTCCCCATCCCCCCTCGTAACTACTGTTTTGGGGTCAAGTAGTCTTAATTGTATGTTTCTTTCTTACATGACTTAGAACCCCAAGGAGATGGCTCCTCCGTGTCTCTGCTCCTTTCTTTCAGGGTGGGTGTACTAAAGCTATTCTTATACGCATCCTTTGTGTAGATGTATAAGAGTTAAAAATATTTCCAATGTTTAGCTTGAAAAGTTTAACTTGAAAGTGTAAAGATGAACCTTTATATACGTGGATAGAAGGCAGGCAGAGGGTTGGGACCACACCAAGTGCAGCTCATTGCTGGTCTCCGGTGGCAGCAAGGTCTGCATTCCAGGGTAGGAGGCTGCTGGCCAGGACTAACCAGAATGCACCAGCCCTTCTCAAAAACCAGTCTTATGAGTCTGGAGAGAGGGCTCAGTGGTGAGGAGCACTTGACAGAGGACTGGAGCTTGGCTGCCTGCACACAGGCCAGGTGGCCCACACCCCCCTGTAACTTCAGCTGGAGGTGGCCTCTTAGGGCAACTGATGTCACTTACCCCATGTGTACATAATTAAAGAAAACATTAAAAATGAAAAACAACCAAAAAACTATGAGCATGGTGGTGTCAGTTGAGAATCAGCGCAGGCTGGGGCTGTGGTGGCGCGCGCCTTTAATCCCAACCCTTGGGAGGCAGAGGCAGGTGGCTCTCGGTGAGTTTGAGGCCAGCCTGATCTACAGAGTGAGTTCCAGGACAGGCTCCAAAGCTACACAGAGAAACCCTGTCTTGAAAAACAGAAAACAAAAAGAGCCTGAGCCTAGGTGCTAGTGACTGGTCTGTTGTACCTGCTGTCTTGTTGTTCAGGAGTTGATTTGTAGGCATGGGATGTGTGCCAGAGTTGGTAGCTACAGTCATATTATTATGGCTCCTTGCTGTCCTTACTTGTTAAGTAAAATGAAAGCATTCATATGACAGACACACGTGCCATTTAGAATCCCCATGTACTGTGCGGCTGGAGGCTGGCAGTGCCCCACTCTATAGATGGAGAGCTGAGGCAGAGGAGGCGCTGGCAGCTTCCTAAGGGTGCTGCTCTGTCTCATCAGAGAGGCCCTGTTAGGATGGGGAATACTTCTCACCCGTCTTCTGTGTGATGGGGCAGGTCCTGCTTTGCTTACTTGGTGGCCTCCCAGTTACTGGAGGTGACGAATGCTGACTTTCCTCTTAGCTGTCTATCAACGGCTATGATTACAACTGCCACGTGGAGCTGATCAGGCTGCTGCGGCTGGAAGGGGAGCTCAACAAAGTGAGGATGGCCCGCCAGAAGATGAGTGAGCTCTTCCCCTTGACTGAAGGTGATGGTACTGGGAGGGTGCTGTTGTGTTGGATAGTTGAGCTAACGGACATAAAGGAAAGCCAGCTATTTCTCATTTCTTCATTGTCTTAGACTGTTTCGTAGGACGTGGTCTGATTGTACACGTTCACATGAGGAATACTGGTTTCTTAGCCCAATACTATGAGAAACATTTCCTTTAATGTAATTTAACTTTACTGTGTTTTTTTTTCCCATTCCACAAGTGTGTACTAGCCTATGCTCATAGTGCCGTGGAATTGTAAATTAAAATAAACATTTATTGCTTTAAATCTCTTTAAAATATCTTTATGTATATGGGCAGTTTTGCCTGCATGCATGTATGTGTGCACCTGGTACACACAGGCCAGAACAAGGTGCCAGATCCCCTAGAACTGGAGTCATAGCTAGTCGTAAGCCACTGTGTGGGTGCTGGGAATCCAGCCTGGATCCTGTGAAAGAGCATCCAGTGCTCTTACCTGCTGAGTCATCTCTCTAACCTCTAAACTTATATAGCTTTAAATGCAAATGTTTCATTTGGGTACAGCAAATGTATGTTTTGTTTGCTTCCACACATTTGCTTCTGAGAAACATACTTGCACTGAGCAACTTTATGGCTGGGTCTTTGTTCTCATTTGCAACTGACCTTTCAACTCAGAAACCCTGGCCTTGGGCGAGTGTCTGTCCCATCTGCCTTTCCCAAAGCACAGCTCAGAGGAACAGAGACACTGCACATTTCTAATGAGGCTTTTCATGAGCAGACTAAGCAGATCATGGTAACAGTGGAGACTCAGTTTCCCACAGTCAGCTGAGGATAGCAGTAGTTCTTGCCTCCTGGGGACAGGTGTGTCACATGCCAGCTGGCTCTGAGTCATCAAATACCTGCTGTCACTCTTAGTGTCTTACAAGATTGACAGACAGATTGAGTGGGGATGTGGGCGAGTGTTGTACAAAGGAGGGAGTGGCTGACATGTGGCGCCTTCCTCTGTCTGGAAGTGCAGTCTGTGTGCCCTGCTTGGGCTTTAAGAACTGGGTCTCTGGGGACCGGGAGCAGGTGCGGGCGTGTGCTGAGGTGTGCTCTCGTGTCTAGAGCTCTGGCTGGAGTGGCTGCGTGATGAGATCAGCATGGCCACGGACGGCCTGGACCGCGAACGTGTGTGCGGGCTCTTCGAGAGAGCTGTGGAAGACTACGTCTGTGAGTACCGGGCCTGGGGGGGGAACGGGGAGGCCTGTGCCAGATCGTTACTGCCTTGTGCTGCCAGGGAGTTCAGTTTTGGTTTCTTTGTGATATCTTAGTGCTCAATAGAGACTTTGGGCTTAAGACAAAATTGGAGAAATATTTATAGGAAGAGGGTAAATGCCTCACTCGGCATCTGTCTGGCAAGGAGGACTTAGACAGCGTTTCTAGGCACTTAGAGTTTAGCTTGTATCTCTTGATTGAAACAGACTCTAACTCTGTAGCTCAGGCTAGCTTTCAGTTTGTGACCCTTCTGCTTCCACCTCCTGAGTGCTGGACTAAGGCATGAATGTCTGTCCCTCTGTGTCCTTTTCGTTGTTATTGCTTTGAGGCATGGTCTCATCATATAGCTCAGACTCATCATATAGCTCCAGCTTCCTGACATGGTGTGCAGCTGCATGTTCCCACATCCTTGTCATCGTGAGTCCCAAGCCAGCCTGTGCTACACAGTGAGTTCAAGGGTAGCTTAGGTTATAGAGTGAGACACCCCCCGCCAGTCTCAAAGACTAAAAAAGATTCTGAAATTATTGGCTTTGCACAGCCTCTTTTCCCAGTTTTAGACAACATGTTTTTGAGAAGAGCATTAAAACACTTTAAGCTGAATGGGGCTGTTCTCCTGTAGTCCCAGTACTAAGGAGGTGGGAGCAGGTGGATCAAGGGTAGCCTAGGGTACATAGTGAGATGGAGACTCTCCTGGGTCACATGAAGTGTTGTCTCAGAAAAAAACAAAAACAAAAAAACCCATGAGAACAGTTCTTGGGTGTTAGCCTCATGATGACAAAAAAAGAACGGTTATGCTGAAAGAGGCTGTGTAGCATGAATACTAAACCCAGAGACAGAAATTGGGGCTCAACCTGAAAACCAGAAAAGCCTCTAGAGAAGTCTTACCTCTACCAAGGCTCGGTGACCATAAATAAGCAGACAGAGCCTCTCCTCCCATTTTATATTCCCTTTAGTGCTGGAATTAAAGGCATTTTATATTCCTAGGACTGGAATTAAAAGTGTGAGCCACCACCACCTGGGTTTGTTTCTGCATTGATCTTGTGTTGCCCAGGGTGACCTTGAACTCACAGAGATCCCTCTGTCTTCCAAATCCTGTAAAGGTGTGTGCTACTGCTACCTGACCTCTAAAGTGACTTTAGCTTTGCCTCTAGTCTTCAGGCAAAACTTATTTATCAAAATGCAAATAATATACCACTACAAGGCTGTCGCCATGTGCCCTCATATGTGTGGTCCTCCTACCTCTCCTCCTTACAGGTGTCATCACTACACCCATCAAAGTAGGCTCATTGATTGTCACAGATATACCACTCTATGGGGAGAGGTTGGTATTAGATACTCCACGTGTGTGAGGGAGGGAGGTTTCACAGTGAGTCGCAGGACAGTTAAGGCAGTAGGGAAAGATGTTGCATCAAGAACTCAAATCAAAGCTGGGTGGTAGTGGTGTAAGCCTTTAATCCCAGCACTTGGGAGGGAGGCAGAGGCAGGCGGATCCCTGTGAGTTCGAGGCCAGCCACGCCTACAAGAGCTAGTTTCAGGACAGCCAGGGCTGTTACTCAGCGAAATTCTGTCTTTAAAAAAACCAAAAAAAAAAAGCCCTCAAAACAAAGAGTGGACTTCTAATGACAGGGTCAGTGCTTTTGGTTCTGTTCTTTCCTTTTGGCCTGAAGACTTACAAAACTAGGGTCACCAAGTAAAACTCTAGGATCTGAAATTTTTGGACAAGTGACTCAGATTTATAACTACAGTCATTTAAGTATGTTAGTGGGTTTCTTCCTTCACCGCCTCCCCCTCCCCCCCACCTGTCTGTCTTTTGCTGGGATCAAGCCCAGGGCCTTGCATGGCTCCACACTCTACCCGTTCTGATTTAACTTAGTTACATATTGTCCCTTGTGTGCTGTCTGTGCAGTCAGATCTCTGTGCTGTGCTTAGTGGGGGTACAAAGATAGCTCTTCTGGGGTTTTAGCCTTGTGGGAAACTGGGGTGGTTGTTGGCAATGGTCTTTTTTGCACAAATGAGCACCTTTTGGTGGGCATGTGTTTTGTTGGCATTGGGTGATGCTGGGGCATGTTACGAGCTGAATTTACAGGTTGCTTCTCCTTTTTAGGTCCAAACATTTGGCTAGAGTATGGCCAGTACTCGGTTGGTGGCATTGGTCAGAAAGGTGGTCTCGAGAAGGTTCGCTCTGTGTTTGAAAGAGCCCTTTCGTCTGTTGGCTTACATATGACGAAAGGCCTGGCTATCTGGGAGGCTTACCGAGAGTTTGAAAGTGCCATCATGGAAGCTGCTCGGGTGAGTGCCCAGGTCTCTGACCCAAACTTGCAGGAAGTATTATTTTGAAACAAATGTCCAAGAGTCTAACAGTTAATCCATCCACCTTTGCCAGTCTGTTAAGGGATGGACCGTAACAAACAGAGCGAGTGATTTCCTTGACTTGGATGTAGTTGACTTTCTTTCCTGATATGTTAAAATAAGATTGCTTTAGTTATATGGCTGTAGGTGAGCGTATGAGATCAGCCGTGTATGCATGTTTATGTGTATGCATATTGTGTGCGTGTATCTTTGTATCATGTTTGTTGTGACCAAGGGTGGTTTCAGACAGATGGATAGACAGCTGTCCTCTCTGTGAGACCCTCTGTGGTAACGATTGGAGCCTGGCGGGTCACCACAGGCCATGCATCTCTGATCTGGAAATCAGGAATCCAGAATGCCTCACCTTCAAACTTTTTGAGCACTGACTGACATCAATGGGGAATTTAGTTTGTGAACTCATGTGACAATGTGTCACAGCTAAAGCGTTGTACAAAGTGACTTTCAGGTTGGTGTACAAGGCATTCATGCTTAGCCTGGGCTCCTGCATGCCCAGGCTGGGCATCACATTTTGTTTATGCATATTCTAAAATCTGGGGAAAGTATGATGGGTGGAGCACTCCTGTGTGAGTAGAGTCGCCTCAGTGACTTCCTAGTCACTCCCTGTTCTCAGTTTGCAGAGGGTCAGTGACAGTGAGTGTAGAAGCCAGAGCCTGTGCTCTGCCGTGCCTGTGCTCTGCCGTGTCTGTTCCCTCTGGACGGAGGCCCAGGCTGGCTCCCAACACCTCTTGCTGCCTCTGCCTCCTCACCCTGCCTGACTTTCCAAACACTCTGCATTTTGTCTCTGTTGTGAGTCACTGAGCCTGCCCCTGCTGTGTGCATCAGCAGGTCCCCATGGCTGTGACCCTTAAGTGCTTTGCTGTGTGATACTTAGGCTCTGCACCTTGTATCATTTGGGTTTCTTTCTTTTTGCTTTTTTATTGTGTGCATGTATGGTATATGTGGGCCACAACTGCATGGGGGTCAGAGGACAACTTGGGAGTTGTTTTTCTTCTACCTTGTCGACCTACGGATTGAACTCAGGTTGTCAGGCTTCAGCAAGCACCCTTAACCTGCTGAGCCATTTCACTGACCCCAACAATATGATGATACTTCCTGTATAAGACATCATAGACTTTTTTTTTTCAAATATCTTTCTGAAATAGAAGGAACCAACTCCTGCCCTTTACCACCAATTTGCTTCTTTAGCCCATAGCTGCCTTCCTTTCCCCTTCTGACTGGGAACAAACCTTTGATTCACAGCTGGAGAAAGTCCACAGCCTCTTCCGGCGACAGCTGGCGATCCCACTGTATGGTAAGAGAAATAGACATGTCAGTAACCCGCCCTCTGTGCTTTGCTAGTGCCATTGCCCATGTCCTTCCCCAGAGTCCTGCGGGGCAGGCAGGGCTGGCCTTCTCCTCTGACTGGAAAAGTCTGTTAGGTGTTGTTAGTGCTAAGACTTATGAGCGGCAGAGGCAGGGGAGAGCTGCTGTTTCCTGGAGCTCAGCTGCCACATCTCCCTACTTTTAAGACATGTTGGAAAAGGGGGCACGAACACAGCCCTCCATTTTCTGGTCACTGTTGGCCAAGAATCCCATAGCTGGTCTGTCTCTGCATGTCAGGGGCTTTGTGTCACCTCCTCAGTGATTTGGTTGAGGAGTTGATTATAGGCATTCATGTCTCAATTTTTGGAGCTTTGCTTAAGTCTCCCGTGGGTGAGCTCATTTTGGCAAGGCTTCAGCAGGGGATTTGGGCAGTGCCAGGAGGGCTTTTCCTGTGTGTGGGTTGGCATTGCCTTGTCTATTGGCAGGCCTTGCTCAGAACCTTGGGGCAACTGCTTGAGCCCCTTGATCTCCTCTTCCTTCCTGGCTCCTTGGGCTGCAGTTCTCAGCCAGGCTGCTCTGCCATTAGGGTCCTTTGCCTGCACTGAGGATTATACTGGGACACACCATGGGATGTGGGTGGGATTGCAGGAGCCTGCTGTACAGCACATGACCAGCGTGTGATCATGGTCTCATGGACCGAAGCGCTGGTAGGGTTGTCTGGCCTGTTGCTTTGACATGTCCTGAGGCCAATTGTGGGCTCACAGAACTGGGAATCAGAGCAGAGAGATGGGATGGGTGGGTGGGTGGCCTGGGAGTCTTCTGGCCTTTTTTTTTATGTTGGTAAAACTCAGTGGCACAACACATGGGCTGAATCCATCTTTCCGTAGATATGGAGGCCACCTTTGCAGAGTATGAAGAGTGGTCAGAAGACCCCATACCAGAACCCGTACTTCAGAGCTATCAGAAGGCACTCGAGCAACTGGAAAAATACAAGCCCTATGAGGAAGCGCTGGTGAGTGCTCTGCTCCTCTTATCCATAGTGCACGTTAACAGTCTCTCTAGCTTGTCTTACTGTGCAATATGCAGAGCGTATAAATGTCCTAACAAAGTGAACGTCCATGTACCCACCACCCAGGTTAAGAACTAGAGCATTGCAGTGCCCTAGGAGTCTCCCATGTGCCCTTCTCTGATTGCCTCTTCCTCTCTCTCCCTTGAGGTAATCACTTTGATGACTTTTGTGATAATAATTCCTCCGCTTTTGATAGCTGTTCTCCTGTGAATGTACCCGTAATATATCTCTTGGTCCTGCTGGTTGAACATGGTGTGGTGATTAGGCCGTGTTTTCTTCCCTAGTGTGTATGTGGGTTTGGCTTATGTCATAAACGGGTGCTCGTGGGTTGTGTGTGTCTTTATACACAGGGGAGTTTCTTTAGCATATGTCAGAGGAGGGAACTCACTGAGCACGGTGCCTGCACCTGTGCCAGGGACCCTCAGCTGGGCCAGTTGATTTTGACATTGTTGAGTTTCGCTTGTTCCACAAGTTAGGACTGGAGTTTTGAGTTTCCCTTGATTGCTAATGGCAGCGCATTTGTTGGCCATGGGGTTCATTTTGTGAAGGTTTCAGTGTTAGAAGTTGCAAAGTTTTTGTTTTTTCCTAGTGCTTTTTGGGAGGCCTGACTTTTAATCCTTCCTCATGGCATCTTTTTGCTTTTGAGCTACTGTCTTTATTGGCGCTGATTTCATCTTGAAGCTTTAATCTGAACTTCCTGTTTAGGTTTTTATCCAGTGGGAGCAGGTAGTAATGATGAGAGTTTGTGGACAGCCATTTGGGGCCCTTGCCGCAGTACAGGGCCACAACGTGACTAGGAGTTTGCTGCGGCTCTGCCCGCTGCCCTGCTTGTGCTGTCATAGCAGTGACAGTGGGACTCTTCACTGAGCCCGTTTCCCAAGGGATCTTGGCTTCCTTCAGCTGTTGGCATGTCCGTCAGACCTACACTCAGCTTGTCAGTTCTGTTAAATGTTTGATTGCTGTGGCATAGATGTGTGGGTCAGTTTGAGGGAGTTCCTGTCTCCTGGCATGTGAACCCTGCAGATCTCCTCTGAGGCTGTGATAACCCTGGGAGAGCACCCACTGACTTTGAAGCTGTGGCTTTTGGTGTACTTCTATGTGGTTTCTTTTTAAAGTCTGATTTTCTAGTTGTATTTCTTGATGTATAAGAATGCAATTGGTATTTCACATTACCAGTTTTCTTTCTCATCTACTACATTTGTTCACTTGGGTGTGTTGGGCTTCGTCTATTTTATGTTAACAGTGTTGCTTGTAGGTGACATTTACCACACACCTCATTGTGCTCTCATTTTCTTGAATTATCTTGCTTTTTGGTTTGACCCTTGTCAGACATCATGTTCACACTGTCTCAGTCGCTGCTCGCCAGCACTGGGGGCAGTGTCTCACACAGTCTGCGCACGCTCTTTTCTTTGCTCTGTGTTTCTTTTATCTCAGCTCTGTATCTGGAATCTTGAAGTTGAGTGTGTGCTGTCTCTGCATCCAGGATTTACTGGCAGCAAATTTTCTCCTTTTTGTCTCCGACAGACTCTGTCTTTGTTTTCCTTTCTGACAGCTGTTTTTCTCAGGCTATAGCATTGCACTGATGTGATGTTCTTGGCAACAGAACACATCTCTGTTTTTTGTCTTCTATTGTCGTAGATAGCTCAGCTGTCTGTCACAGACTTGCTTCTTGGAAGGTAATCATTACTGTCAGATTTTAATCTCTCATTGGTTTGATTTGATGTCCTGTGATCTCATTACCTTAGGTGGGGGCCCGCTGCCCTGTCTGTCTTTTTTGAGCTTCCTTAGGCATCTTGATTCTGTTTTCAACATCTTTCTGAGTACAGTGAGGAAGAGGCCAGACCGTGAGAGAGGCTGTGCCAGTTCTGAACTGAGCTCTGCCACTTACTAGCTCTGATTCTTGGTGAGTGCTGAGCTTCGCTGTCTTCAGTTTCCCTGCTGTAAGATGGGGACAGTACTGAGACCTGCCTCTTACAGATGTTTGGGGGATCAGATTGCTACAGTCAGCAGAGGCTTGACCCGGAGTAGACTTTCTGCCTTCATTGGAGTCTGTCCTCTGCCTGTTTCTTCCATGCCAGGCTGGCTACTGGAGCAGCTCTTGTTATTTCAGTGGCACAATGTCTAGATGACTAAGTCACCGTCGTTACAGGAAGCATGGCTCTCAAACATCCATTTGCTGTGTGCAGAACCGTGTCGCTTTCTCTCTCTCTTTCATCTGTAATGGTGTGTGTGCACTTGAGTTGACAAAGCTGTCTGTCCACTGTGGCCATCAGCAGAGGGTGGCCGAAGAGAAGACGGGCTGAAAGAGGGTTAAGAGGGTTCTGTCATGTGTTGTGTTGGTGACACTTAGCCTGACCCCCTCTGACTTTGGCCTGCACCTGTGTTTTGAGTGTGAGCCCTTGACTACACCAGTCTGGGAGGGTGAGCAATGGTCATTAGCAGCTGTGCTGTTCTGTGTCTGTGGTCACGAGTGTTTATGAAAAAGGATTTGATCCTGGTGGCAGAGGCCTGGTGTAACAGAGGCTCCCAGTGCTCGCAGGACACAGATCTGTCCTTTCGTGGACGGTTCTGAGCAAGAAGATGTGACTGTCATCCTGGGTTAGCTGCTCTTGCCAACGCTGAATTATTTGAAGATGCTTTCTGAGAGTGCCAAGTATTCATATTTAACAAGTGTGACTTTCCTGTGCCACAGTTGCAAGCAGAGGCCCCCAGGCTGGCGGAATACCAAGCATACATCGATTTTGAGATGAAAATTGGGGATCCTGCTCGTATTCAGTTGATCTTTGAGCGTGCCCTGGTGGAGAACTGCCTGGTCCCAGACTTATGGATCCGCTACAGTCGGTACCTAGTAAGATACGTGCTCCAGTTCTGTGTCTGTCAAGGTAGAGCTTTCCTAAGAAGTGGCTGGGAGCGGCATGCTGTCCGTCTCTGCATTGTCTCCTTCTGTCTCCCCCTTCCTTGCTTTTGATGCTATTTTAAACTTATTGCCAGCTCTAGAATTTGTGATCTTCTTACTGAAGACTATAACAGACTCGCATTTCATGTTATTTCATTATGGAAAAATTTTAGATGTAAAAGAGATGGTTAAAGGGAAGCCTCCCTTACACACCACACTGCTGGCCTTCGGGGCAGTCGTAAGCCTGTGTGGTCGGCTTTCTGGCTGACTTCATTGTATCTTTCCCTGCTGTCCCCATCTCTGTTGTTCTTCACTGCTACCTCAGCATGTACACGAAACGTCCTTCTGTGTGAAGGGCCCCGGTGAAGTTCACATATCAGGGTTGTATCTGTGGGCCGTTTTGGGCTACGCTCCCCTGCCCTGCTCATCTTGCACTCCCCTGGTGATTTCTTCCTTGAAGAAGCCAGTCCATAGCATTCTTTTATTTATATTTTTGTCTTCATTTCTTTTGAGACAAGTCAATATGTAGCTCAAGCTGGCCTCAAATGTGTGAATCTCCTGCCTCAGCCTTATAGTTGCTTGTGTGTGTTTTGTTTTGTTTTCCTCTTGGGCCCACCACCCAGTGCCCAAATAAATACACAGAGACTTATTGTTACTTATGAATACACAGCCTTAGCTTGGCTTGTTTCTAGCCAGCTTTTCTAACTTAAGTTATCCCGTTTCTCTTTACGTTTTGCCTCTGGGAGTTTTACTTTTCCTTATTCTATATATCTTTCTTTTCTTCTTACTCTGTGGCTGGCTATGTGGCTGGATGGCTGCCCCTGGCATCCTCCACTCCTCCTTTTCTCGATCCTCCCTCTTTTCTTGAGCCTAGATTTCTCTTCTTATTTACTCTCTCTGCATGCCAGCCCTGCCTATTTCTCTCCCCTCTGCCTCACTGTTCACCATTCAGCTCTGATCAGTCAGGTATTTTAGGCAGGCAAACTAACACAGCTCTACAGAGTTAGACAAATGCAACATAAAAGAATGCAACACATCTTTGCATCATTAAACTAACAACGCAGCCTCCTGAGTGCTCAGATGACAGGCACACCTTGTGCATTCCTAGCTTCACAAAAGACATTTCAAAGGAATCTCTGCCATCAGTTGGCTGTGCTGGGAGTGTCTCCCTGATGCTCATTAGTCACCTCTGCCACCCATGACCAGATATCTGACAGAAGCAGCTTAAGGGACGAGGCTGATGGGATGCTGTCCTTGATGGTGTGGGGCTGCGGTGATGATGGTGTGGAGCGTGGTGATGATGGTGTGAGGCTGTGGTGATGATGGTGTATAGAGTGGTGATGATGGTGTGGAGTGTGGTGATGATGGTGTGGGGCTGTGGTGATGATGGTACGGAGCGTGGTGATGATGGTGTGGGGCACGGTGATGATGGTGTGGGGCACGGTGATGATGGTGTGGGGCTGTGGTGATGATGGTACGGAGCGTGGTGATGATGGTGTGGGGCACGGTGATGACGGTGTGAGGCTGTGATGATGATGGTACGGAGCGTGGTGATGATGGTGTGGGGCTGCGGTGATGATGGTGTGGGGCACGGTGATGATGGTGTGAGGCTGTGGTCATGATGGTGTGGGGCACGGTGATGATGGTGTGGGGCGTGGTGATGATGGTGTGGGGCTGCAGTGATGATGGTGTGGGGCGTGGTGATGATGCTTCTGGCAGTGACATCTGCTGGTTGCAGGTTTCAGTTAGGGATTCGAGAGTGGGGTACAGGATGGGTGTGGGGTCGAGCTGTAACCCTCGAGGCTCTCACCTCTCTCACTGACCCACCTGCTCAGCTAGGGCCTGCCTTCCCCAAGTTTCACAGCCTCCCAAAATAGTGCCAGCACCTGGTACTGAGTTTTGGGTCATTAGCCTGTGGGGAGTTTCCATGAGTCTCTATTAGTGAGGAAGTCTTATAGTTCTGTCCTCTCACTCTGGGATTCTTTGTCACAGGATCGGCAGCTGAAAGTAAAGGATTTGGTTTTATCTGTACACAGCCGTGCTGTGAGGAATTGCCCGTGGACAGTTGCCCTGTGGAGTCGGTACCTCTTGGCCATGGAGAGACATGGAGTGGACCATCAAATGATTTCTGGTATGAACATTTGTGCAGGAGAATTTGTAAGTTATCTTTTTGGAAGGTTCTTCTCTGCAGCTCGCTGTGGAGCCTGAGCTGGGATGACAGGCATGAACTGTGCCTGGGAGCGCTAGTCTTTTGTCCCAAATGAGGAACAGAGCTGTGGCAGTCTTGAGCCAGCGCCCCAGGGCTGTCTTGTAGTGGCAGATGCTGTGTGGCTTCTTGGCTCTTTAGCCTCTAATACTCAGTGAATTTCTTAGAAGTCATGGTCTGTCTCATCTGACTGGGACTCTCACTGTGGTGGAGTCCCTTCTAGAGCACAGTGCTGAGGGGAGCCACCCACAAACACTGCGTCTATACTTTTCCTTCCTTGTGTGTGGTGCTGGGATAGACATCCACAGCTTATGCATTTATAAGTGCATGAATCACACATTTATGAGTTTTGATGGCTTTATTTCTTTTTGAACTGTCTATTGAACGTTGTGGTTTTCTCCATTGCAGCAACCTTTGAGAATGCTCTGAGTGCCGGCTTTATCCAGGCCACTGACTATGTGGAGATTTGGCAAGTGTACCTAGACTACCTGAGGAGAAGGGTTGACTTCAGACAAGGTAGAGTGTGGGCCTCCTCAGAACTGAACGTGGTCGTCACGTCCCCCCACCTCCCTCGGGTGTGTGTGTGTGTGTGTGTGGCCACAGATGAACCTAACCTTGGGTTCTGTTTTTCAGGAGCCATCCACTGATTCTAGGATCTCATGGTTGACCCTGAGTTTAAGTTTTGCTGGTGTGGCTGTGATCACAAGAGACCCACTTGTCCCACCTCCCCAGCAGTGGCGTGTGTCACCTCAGTGGTTCTTATAACTCTTTGTTAGTTTGTTTTTGAGGCAGGGTTTCTCTGTGTAGCCCTGGCTGTCCTCAAACTCACAGAGATCCGCCCGCCTCTGCCTCTTGAGTGCTGGGATGATTGTGCCATATCCATCCATCCATTCCCCCCTCCCCTCCCAGCAGCTGCTGTACTTTTTTGTTTTTGTTTTTGTTTTTCTATAACTTTGAAGCCTGTTCAGGAACTAGCTCTTGTAGACCAGTCTGGCTTTGAACTCACAGAGATCCACCTACCTCTGCCTTCCGAGTGCTGGGATTAAAGGTGTGTGCCACCACCGCCCGGCTCTGTACTTTTTCTTAACACATCTTTGGAGATACATTCCTGTTCTTCAAGCACATTGAGACTGGGAAAGGGTTGGTGAGTGACCTGCCATTAGTAACACTTATTTCTGGAGACTTTAGTAATTTCCAACTTACGTCAAATGTGGAGTGAAAAGGTGACAGTCCTTGTGTTTGTGCTGGTTCCTGGTGGCCGTGGTAGCCTCTCATTTTCTGGGTCTGGCCTTCGTGAGCCCCATCTGTGTTTCTTTCTGTTGCTGTAGTGAATGCTCTGACCAGCGCCCAGGGGAGGAGGCACAGGCCAGCACGTTGGGGACTCAGGGCTGAGAGCTTAGAGCAGCCATCACAGGACATTCACAGTGAGGAGGGGAGAGCACATAGCCCAGGACCCCAGTAGGGATGGCGCCACCCACAGTGGGCAGGCCTTCCCACCTCAACAGATGTCACTAAGATCATCCATCACAGGCATGCCTAGGGGTCCATCTGCCTGCTGATTTTAGGTTCTGTGGAGTTGAAACTGATCACCATAACCCCAAATCTTTTTTTCCAATAAGACTACCATGTTCTTTTAGATCTGTTCGCTGGATCCCTGCTTCAAACCAGAGGTCAGCTAGAAAAAAACCTACACTTTGCCAGATGCTGTTTCACACAGCCCCTGTGCCACCTGCCTGTTCCTCCTGGGTGTGCCTGTGTTTCTGTCTGCCACCACACTTTCCAGTCGTTTATTACTGTGAGAGGAAGTGTGACTGAGGTTCCTGTGTCCATAGTGAGTCTTGGCAGTTGTGGTGGCTTCATGGAGTTCCTCTACCTTCTCCAACAGACTCTAGCAAGGAGCTGGAAGAGCTGCGGTCAATGTTCACACGTGCTCTGGAGTACCTGCAGCAGGAGGTTGAGGAGCGTAAGTTGCCAGCCTGCTGTCTGCCCAGTTACTTTGCTTGTTCTTGCTTGACAAACCTCTTCCAGCCAGGGGCGCTTGCTTTACATCCTTCCTAATTGTTCCCATTTCATTCTGGAAGGTTTCAATGAGAGCGGAGATCCAAGTTGCATGATCATGCAGAGCTGGGCTCGAGTTGAGGTGAGCATCTTCACAGACCTGCCATGCCCTCCTTTGAAGGATTTGGTTAAGTGCTTCATTTGGTATTCATGGAAATTGGGGTGTGGCCTAGGTGTGAAGGTTTCATGTTTACCTGGCATGCTGTGCTTAATTTGTTTTCCTGGTGAAGATATTCCCAGCCAGTACCAGTGTAGCAACAGTGCCTAGATGCTGGCTCTTGGCCTATTCAGCTCCTCAGTCCTTCCCTCACTGCTGCTTGAGGGTGTACTGAGTGCCTGCTGTTGGCCAGCGCTCTGTGGGTGCTGTGAGTGAGTGGTCTCTGTATTCTTAAGGCTTTAACCTTGTCCAGCTGGACTGTTTGAGCAATAGAGGGCACAGCTGGGTATCTTGAGCCAGGAACACTGAGCTGAGTGAGGATCTTCACCAGCTGATAGAATTATAAAATTCCAGTCTTGTTCTGTGACGGGAGTTGGGTGAAACCAACCTTGTTGGGTAATTCTGTACAAGATTCTTACTGAATTTTGAAGAATGAGAAACAAGCTCTGCACTTAAGTAATGTTACTAGTCTAAATCACATGTCTTTGAAATGGTTGAACTGGCATTTGCTACTGGACCAGTATCTTCCTTTGTAATGCACTCCAAGTAAACATTTGTAGTCAAGTTTATGTAAAAAGGGAAATGCCTCACATTTGCAAGAGCTGTCAGCAGAACTTTTTGTTTTTACTCGGGATACACAGGGCCTCTCTGTGCTGCAGGTTCTATCTGAGCCTCGGCTTTGTGCAGACCTGTGAGGCTCACTACTGCAGAGAGCCGGGAGCCAGGCTTCAGACTGTTACTGCTGGAGGGAGGCCTGGGGCCTTCAGAGATCTGTGGGGCACAGTCATGAGCCAAGAAGGAGTGTTTTAGGCATAGCTGTGTGGGTATTGCTGTGAGAGGGTTCTGGGCTCATGCCAGGTGATCTTGTTCATGTATTTTAGGCTCGCCTGTGCAATAACATGCAGAAAGCTCGAGAACTCTGGGACAGCATTATGACCAGAGGAAATGCCAAGTATGCCAACATGTGGCTGGAGTATTACAACCTGGAAAGGTGAGTGACCCAGGGTAGCTGACATCTGTACCCATTCTTGGCTGAGCTGACTTGTGCCTGCTCCTTGAGGTGGGTGCCCTCCTGCTTCTTCCTTTAGCAGGGCCTGTGCCTGGCAAGCCTTGAGAATCAGTGTTTAGTGTGTGAGTTGGGGGGGCACTCCTAGCCATGAAGTCCTTCTAAGCTGTTTGTATTTTTGTTTTGAATTTTGAATGTGCCTAATTGGACTCTTGGGGGAGGTGTTTATTTTATTTTGTATAGGAAAGCTCAAAGCACTAAGAGACCATCAGATTAGCCGCTGTCTGGACTTAGTGTTGCTCATGGTTTGGGGGGGCTTCTTCATGATGTGTTTGTGGTGTGTCTGCACTCTGACCGTTTTAGGTTATTGAATTCAGTAAACTGCATCCATTGGGAAGATAAAAAACATGACCTTGCCTTTCCTCTTTCCCTCCCAAGATTGAGACTGCATAGCCCAAACTGGGCATGAGCTCTACTGCAGCTGTCCTGACTATCTCTTTGACTCAGTGCATATTGAAAATCCCCAATATTTCTTCTTTCTTTTTCTTTTCTTTTTTTTTTTTTTTTTTTTTTGTGTGTGTGTGTGTGGGGGGGGGTGCTGTTGAGACAGGGTTTCTCTGTGTAGCTTTGGAGCCTGTCCTGGAATTCTGTTAGACCAGACTGACTTTTGAACTCATTGAGATCCGCCTGCCTCTGTCTCCCAAGTGCTGGGATCTCTGTGAGTTCGCAACCAGAGCTACTTAGAGAAACCCTGTCTCAAACAAACAATGGGTGGGTGTTTTCCTGAATGTTCATCTGTGCATTACAATTGTGCTTGGGGCCCTCAGGCCTGAGAGGGCTTCAGATCCTTAGGAGCTGGAGTTAAGTCACTGTGAGTTGGGACTCTAACCTGGGTCCTCTGGAAGAGCAGCCGCTGGTACTCCTGACCATTGAGCGGTCTCTCTAAACCTGAGCCTGACGTTTTGGCAAATGTATTTATTATAGTTACCCCTCTGCTGTGCTGTAGTTTTTATTGCAGGGTAAAAAGAAACTGGCCTTGCAGAGATGGGTGGAAAGGGAGAGCCTTGAAGCTTTTCAGAGGAGGTTGCTGTTCTTTCATGACAGCAAACTCAACAGAGCCAGATGGCATGTGGTATCTGGAACCATGCCAGCAAGTTCTCTGGTTTACAGTATCTGTCTTTCTGCCCCTTGGCTGGATAGACCTTAGGCCTGATGCTGTAATTTTGTGATGTATTTTCCAGTAAGTACCATCCTTCAGTGTGCACAGGAGCTTCTGTGCATTTGCTGTGTTGTCACACAGCACTAGAGAGGCATGTACTTGCTTTGCCCTAAGTCTCCATTGCTTTTCTACCATCCATGCAAGCACCAGCGCTATGGCAAAGAACATTTGGGTGCCCAGTACAAAGTGTTCTCACTCTGTAGACCTCCTGAGGCCTTGGGTGTGTGGATCATGGCCAAAGAACCACTGCTGTGAAGGTTTTGAGTATGCTGATACACCCATCCATCCATTTATTTATTTATTTATTCATACATATATACATACATGTAACTGGAGAGGGGAATTCCACATCACATACATACATACATACATACATACATACCAGTGTGGTTAGCATATTTTAACATGTTAGGATAAAACCTGACTCAGAGCATGGAGTTAAACCATCTGGGTTTCGAGTGTACAGAGCCCTCTGGTGGACTGCAGAGACTTCTTCAGGAACTAGGTCAAGGTGCATTCAGTTGATGCATGGTTCCCTCCCATGTGCACAGGAGGTCTGCTTAGAGGCTCTTGTCTGAGGTGCATTTCCTGGTGCACCTTCCTGGCCAAGGGAAAGTGTGTATAGAAAAAGGTCTCCCCTTGCAACTGCAGAAGCTTCTGGCAGGAGAGAAAGGCCCTGGTGCTCCTGCAAGCTGCTGTCTCCTGTGTAGTCAGGCCTCTTCTGCCCCAGGAGCAACCTGTCCACGGTCTTTACCGTGGGCCTTCATGACGGCTATTTGTTCTGTACTCTAGGGCACACGGTGACACGCAGCACTGTCGGAAGGCTCTGCACCGAGCTGTCCAGTGCACGAGTGACTACCCTGAGCATGTCTGTGAAGTGTTGCTCACCATGGAGAGGACAGAAGGTGGGACCCTGCCTCTGCTCTGGCTTGGAGTGTGGTCCTTTGGCCAGTTGTCTTCAGTGAAATATGTGGCCTGTAAGGACAGATTGGCTGCTTGTGTGGGAGTGGGCCTCAGTGTGCAGTCACAGGATGGGCTTTGGCACACTTCTGGCCGGCCTCATCTGTTAGGGCCAGTATCAGTCCTCCTCACCACAACCAAATGGGACTCGGCCGTAACAGATGCTCCGTGGCCGGGAGGATCACACATGAGAACTGCTGTTCTGGCAGTGCCAGCACCGCGAAGGCACTTGGAGAGGCGTGGCTCAGCATGCTTTTTGGTCCTTTGTGGAATTTTAGATCCTTGGCGTTGGTCTTAAACCATAGTAGTAGAACTTGGGGAGACAGTGTGGATTTCTCCATGGGCCCTGAAGCCTGCAGATGAGATTCAACAGCGCTGCTGGTGTGTGGGAGTAGCTCCCTCGGCTCTTGAGTTTCATGTGCCCTCTGCTTTGGAATGTTTTATAGTCTTTACCATTGAGAGCCTGTAAAAGTCGGCTTTTTGTTTTTAAGTCTCTCTTTGGAAGGAGGAGGGATCCATAGCAACCCAGAAGGATTATTGGAATTACAGAGTGGCAGCCTGGTGACATGCATTGTCGTAAAGCAAGAGCGACTGCAGTTCTTGTGACAGGAGCTCTCTGCTCTGGAGCAGTGGCATCGGGGAACACGGGCACAGCCCAGAATTGAGGGGTCAAAGAGCTCTATTCTTCTTTCTGCCCAGGAACCTTAGAAGATTGGGATGTGGCCATTCAGAAAACCGAAACTCGCTTGGCTCGCGTGAATGAACAGAGGATGAAGGTGACAGTGATGCTTCTGAGGCTTTGGGACCGCACCACTCCACCCCATTTGTTTGCATGAATGTCTGTGCGCCTATTGTGGGCAGTCCCCATAGTGGCCAGAAGAGGGTGTCAGATCCCCTGGTTCTGGAGTGTCTGTTGTGAGCAGCCTTATGGGTGCTGGGAATTGAACCTGGCCCCTCTGGAAGAGCCACCGGTGCTCTTAACCATAGAACCGTCATCTCTCCTGGTCCGACTAAACAGCATCTGGGTCAGTGTTTACACTTACCCCTTGCCATCTGTAGGCTCACTTAAACCCTCCAGCTTAACAGGGATTGACTGTACTAGATCAGATAGAGGAGCCTCGGGCTCGTGGGGCCTCGTGCTTGGGAGCTGTTGGCACTTGACGGCTACTGGGGAGGGAGCTTCCGTTTCCTTCTAGGGTACAGCCTGGGCTAGGTTGCCACACTCCCTCCACTGGTTTAGACTCAGTGGTTAACAGAAAGAAAGAGCCATTGAAGTGGAGGGAGATTTAGTGGTCAGCATCTGAGAAGAATCAGAGGCGGGTAGGGGTGTGTGAGGATTTGATCAAAGTGCATTGTATATATGGATGAAATTCTTGAAGAATAATTTTTTTAAGGAGCCACGATAGGCCTGTGAGTGGAACATGAGCGTCTCTAGCTTGCTTATGACCTGTGAGGGATTTTCTAAATTGGAGGTGGAAGACCCACCCTGAGTGTGGGTGGCATCATTTCATGGCTTGGGCTCTGAAATGAAAGGAAGGAAGCGAGCTGAGCATGGCACGCAGGCATTCCTTCTCTTGTCTGTGGATGGTACTGTCTGCTTGATGTTCCTGCCCCAACCTCTATACCACAGTAGACCTGTGAGCAGCCTGCAGCTGTGAGCTCAGATAAACCCATTCTCCCTATGTGGCTTTTGTCAGGCCACTCTGCCCCAGCAACAGGAATGTTATGATTGAGGCTATTGAAAGTATATGAGTTACGAGTCTCCTCTTCACCGTGTTCATATGATCTTGTGTTGTATGAAGAGGTCGGTCCCCCCCACTCCCCTTAAGGTCCTGTCTCCTCACAAGCCAGTCAGCCTAACAAGGCATCCGGGAATGTCCTGCCCTTTTTTCTAGGCTGCAGAGAAGGAAGCATCTCTTGTGCAGCAGGAAGAAGAAAGGGCTGAACAGCGGAAGAAAGTGCGGGCTGAGAAGAAAGCTCTGAAAAAGAAGAAAAAGACTCATGGTGCAGGCAAACGCAAGGCGGATGAGGAGGATGAGAGAGAGTGGGGCGAGGAGGAGGAAGAAGGTAATGCTAACCTAGCCAAGGCCTGCACATGCAGCACATAGAACATGTCTTCTTAGCTGTCCAGGAGTGGTCTTGATTTCCTCAGGGCGCGCACACATTGATGTCCCAACTGTGCTGCCCCAGCACAGTCAGGATTCATGCCATTGAATCACCTGTTCACCGTCTACATTTCTCTCAGTAGTGACTCTTTGGTAAAGTCCCAATTGAAAATCAGTGTTCTGTGTAGCTGTTCTGTGTTGCTTAAGGAAATGGTAGAGGCTGTCCAGGCCCAGCCCATGTCTGCTGGGGGAACGCAGAAGGCACTGGCCAGTTGAAAGAGTTAGAAACATACTTTGTACCAGTATTCAGAGTGCATTGTGAGCTTCCTATCCTGCCTTCAGGTTCTGTTCTCCCTGGGTCGCGTGGGAATTATAAGAGAGGGACTCTGGGACTCCTGACTCTCTGTGCAGTTATAACTGGACAGTGGAGATTTATGTTCTTGCTTCCAATTGACATAGCTAGTGCCTTTGCTGGAGTGTAAATTGGGCCTGCACATTGTGGGGCCTGGTGCAGTATGTTTGTGTCGGGGCATGCTTGGTGCAGAATGCGCTAGCCGCCTCTGCTTCTCTCTTGAATGCCTGCAGAGCAGCCTTCCAAACGCAGAAGGGTGGAGAATAGCCTGGCCTCTGGAGTGGCTGCGGCCATGGAGGAAGAAGCGGATTCCTCTGGGAAATGTGTAACGATAGACGTTGCTCCTCCATCCGAGCAGAAGGAGAAGGCAGCCTCCCTCAAGCTCGACATGCCCAAGGTGGCGCATGACAGCAGTAAGGACAGTGTCACCGTCTTTGTCAGCAACCTGCCCTACCGCATGGGTGAGCCAGAGGTGAAGCTCAGGCCACTCTTTGAGGTCTGCGGGGAGGTGGTCCAGATCAGACCGGTCTTCAGCAACCGTGGGGACTTCCGGGGCTATTGCTATGTGGAGTTTAAAGAAGAGAAGTCAGCCCGGCAGGCCCTGGAGCTGGACAGGAAGACTGTGGAAGGAAGGCCGATGTTTGTCTCCCCTTGTGTGGATAAGAGCAAAAACCCTGATTTTAAGGTATGTTTTGGGGAAAAGGGTGCCTTTAATGGGGGCTGCCAGATGGATGGTGCTCAGTGCCTGGAGCCCACACAGGACCATGTGCAAGGCTTGTTGAGGAGCCTGTGTGTCAGGTTTTTGGGCTCAGCTGCTCTGAGCCTCCTCTTGGTTTGGTGGTGGACGTACTTAGTGTGTGGAAAGATGGCTGCTTTCCCTCGGTTGCTCAAGAGCAACTCCACCTGTGCTCAGTGCATGGCTGTTTTTCTGGTCATTTTACGGAGACGGCGTGTCTGCTGGTTTTGTTATTTAAGTCTCTGAAACCAGATTGGTGGCTCAGGGCCATCTGACTGGGACACACGCATATGAGTTTCTGGACGCATATGCTGGGGTGTGCCTTCCTGAGCCATGAGCTTTGCCTCTCTTGCAGGTGTTCAGATACAGCACCACCCTGGAGAAACACAAGCTTTTTATCTCGGGCCTGCCCTTCTCCTGCACCAAAGAGGAACTTGAGGACATTTGTAAGGCTCATGGCGCTGTGAAGGACCTCAGGCTGGTTACCAACAGGGCTGGCAAGCCAAAGGTCAGTGGGGTACAGGCAGACTTTGAGTTTTTTGCTGAGGAGTGATCAGCGTAGGCTTCCCTGTCCTCCTCTTCTCCCCTCTGCCCTGTTAGACCTTTTTGTGACACATTTGGGTTCATCTTTCAAGTCCTGACTCCACCCACATTGGAGACTTAGAAAGTATGGTGGGAAGAAGAGGCCAAAGGATAGTGACCGTGTCGGATCATGTTTGTGTCTAGCTCACCTCTTGCTGGGCTTACATGGTTTCTTTCTTTGGGGTAAGCACAGAGAGGCTTTTCAAGCTTCCTTCCAGTTAGTGATGGCCACAGGGCAAATGGTTAGACTGGGGGTAAATCTGTAGCCAGGATCGTGGCATTAGGGAGTTCACTGCTAATGGGTGCCCGCTTACCACAGCTGCTCTCCTGAAGGAAGCCAAGTTCTTGACATCTGATCCAGCTGTGGATTTTATCTTTCAGGGCCTGGCCTATGTGGAATATGAAAATGAGTCACAGGCATCACAGGCGGTGATGAAGATGGATGGCATGACCATCAAAGAGAATGTCATTAAGGTCGCAATCAGCAATCCTCCTCAGCGGAAAGTTCCAGAGAAGCCAGAAGTGAGGACATTACCGGGGGCCCCGATGGTACCCCGGCAGATGTATGGAGCGTAAGTGTCTGCTGCTGTTTTGTGCAGATCTGTCCTGGCCATTGCTGAAGGGGGTGGGGGTGTCATATCTGGAGGTCATTGAGTTGGGTCAGAAAAGCTAGGACCTGCTGCTCTGAGTGGTCCCTGGTGTCACCGGCCTAGATGTGCATAGCACGTCTGTAAAGGGAAGCAGCCCTGGAGGCATGGTGTGGTGTTTGCCAGTCACACCTTTTCTTGGTGGCAGTGGGGATGGAATCCAGGGCCTTCTGAGGTTCCTAGTGCTGTGATAAAGACCATGGGAAGAAAGGGTTTATTTGGCTCCCCACCTGCAGTCAGTCTATTGTCAGGAACCCAAGACAGGGCCCTGGAGGCAGAGGCTGTGGAGAAATACAGAAAATTACTGCTTCCTCTCCATACCCTGCTCAGCCTGCTTTCTTTCTTTTTTTTTCTTTCTCCTGTTATAAAGTGATTTTATTAAATTGATTTAACATACTGTAGGTCAAATAATATTTTCTTAAGATAACAGTTATGGACTTCAAAGCTTGACATAAAAGTAGTAGCTTCAAAAGTGTTGTACTCCCCCAGCAACAGCATCTTTCACCTGTGTAGAAAGAACTCTAGGACTAGCTGAAAATGATTTAGTCCTGTGTCCTCATTCTGTGAGGAAACTAGACCTGAAGATAAAGCAATTTGCCCAGGCTTACATACCTAATAGTAATAAAGCTAGAAATCAAAGCAGTTTTTCCTAAAACTAAAATTCTATTGATGATATTTCAACTGGCTCTCTACCGACTAAAAGTCTATCAGCCTGCTTTTTTAAAAAATTGTTTTGTTATTTACATTTATTTTATGTGTTGAGTATCTTACCTGGTTTTATGTCTATACACCACATGTGTGCAATGCTCACAGAGACCAGAAGAGGGCACCAGAGCCCCAGGAACTGGGGTTACAAATGGTGGTTAGCTGCTGGGAATTGAACCTGGGTTATCTGTTAGACATGCTCTTAAACTCTGAACCATCTCTCCAGCCCCTCACCCTGCTTGCCTGCCTGCTTTCATTTTTAATATTGATATATTTCTTTATTTTTATGTGTATGGGTGTTTTACCTGCATGAATGTCTGTCTTCTGTGTGTCTGTAGTACCTGTAGAGACCAGAAGAGGGCATTAGAACTGGAATTGCAATTTTTTGTGAGCCACTGCATACATAGGTGCTGGAATCAAACCTCAGTCCTGGAAGAATAGCTAGTGTTCTTACCTGCTGAGCCTAGCCTGCTTTCTTCCATACCCAGGACATCTGACTGCCTGGGGATGGCGCCACCCCCAGTGAACTGGGTTCTCCAACATTAATCATTAATCAAAAAAAAATGCTCCACTGACTTGCACACAGGGCAATCTGATGGAGGCATTCTTTCAGAGTTTCCTCTTCCCGGATGACTCTAGTTTTGTGTCAAGTTAACAAAAATCTAGTTTGCTACATTCTTAGCTTTTGACAAAATTTTGAGACAGGGCCTTAGCCTCCTGCAGAGCTGGGGTCACAGGCACCCAGCCGAGGAGAGCTGGGGCATTGCATAAGCGTGTTGCCTTTGCCACTGATCCATGCTCACGACAGAGCTGGAGCCACGTGATTGCAGTCTGCAGTGGCAGCTGTCACCCCATAGAGACTGCTGTTGTGCTAGATAGAAGGAGCTGACAATGCCATGTCTTCATGGTCTGAGAGACGGCAGCCACTTTGTCACCTGTGACTTAGCATAGGGTGCTCCATGTCAGTGCTGGAGGAGGCGGCTTATTCAAGTGTTCCTCACTTCAGGCTGGAGTCAAGGTGAAGGGTGTCTCGTGGTTCCCGTGCTTTCTCTTCCTGGTGTGAGGTTAGAGCTCAGCCTCCTGCGTTCCTGGCCACCATTTCCCGTCTTCTGTCTTGGTCCAAGAATCCCAGCTGTCTCACAGTCCAGTTGGGGCTATGAATCTGTGCTTCCACAGGGTCATTCATTGTTTGCTCTTTCTAGGCGCGGGAAGGGAAGGACCCAGCTTTCTCTTCTTCCTCGGGCTCTGCAGCGCCACAGTGCTGCCCCTCAGGCTGAGAATGGCCCTGCGGTGGGGCCGACAGTTGCCACCTCTGTGGCCACCGAAGCTCCTAAGATGTCTAATGCTGACTTTGCGAAGTTGCTTCTGAGAAAGTGAAGAGGACTCTGATATATGGGAAATGCCTTACTTACTCCCTCATGCTGGCCAGGAGGCCACCGTGGGCCCTGGAGACAGAAGGGCTGGGCATACCTGTCTTGCACAGATTTTCCCCTCATGTAGACAGGAAGGAAAAGCCTACATTGAGCATGGTGGCGAGGAGTGTTCCCTCATATTGAGGGCGGAAGCCAACTGCTTTATAGGCTGTTCCCAAGGTACTTCAGTGTCCTAACAAGGGGGGGCCTTGGCTTTTGACGCCCACTTGTCCTGATACTTTACCACCTCTGGCCCATTTTCTACGAATTCCCCCTTGCCCCCAGCCCTGCAGAGCACGAGTACCCATTGCTCTTTAAGCCTAAAAGATAAAATGGAAGATGCTTGTCACTCATCAGATGACCTCTTTAGTAAAGTGCGGGTGGGGATGTTGCAGACAACACATTTATTTGATGGGCTTTTGTCCAAAGAGGCTGTGTTTTTTTTTTTTAATTATTATTATTATGTATTTGTAATTGACACCTCAACTGTTTCATGTTCCCTGAAGCGGAATGTCTGTGACATTTGTTCATATAGGAGCGTGTGTTCCACCTGCTGTGGGCCATTTCCTTTGCCTGGTGACTGGGGACCTATATCCTCTGTCCAGACACTTGTGTCTAAATGCTATGTCGAGCGCATAGTTGACTTCCCCCACTTACCTTTGTTTATTAAAGTGAAGTTCTCTTATTGAAGCCGTGCACAGTGCTGCTGTGTGTGTGTTCACTTATGGTAGGTGTGTTTCACATGGATGCACCTTCATTCTAAGTAGTGTATTAACAGAACAGCTTGTGCAAGTCAAATCTTGTGTCCCTTTGACTAAATGACTCAGCAGTGATGCAGCCTTGTGATTGTGGCAGCATGACACTGGTAGGAGAATTTGACTTCTCACCTTGCTCCTGTCGCTCTTTGAAGCCCTCGGTGGGGCGGGGAAGACAGGAAACTACTCACTGTGTTGAAGCACTTTCGAGGAAAACAACTGGGGAGCCTGTGTGTGCTGGACATTGCTCCTGTGTCTGTTGTGAGTTTCTAGGTATCAGTCAGCCATCTGCCCAGCCCTAAAGTTTTTTTTTTCTAACTTAACATTAAAAAGAATAAATCCCTTAAAAAAAAAGATTTCAGAGTTTTGCCTGTGTGTATGATGAGCACCATGTGTAGGCCTGGTGCCCATGGAGTGTAGCAGAGGGATCACGTGAAACTGAAGTTATAGATGGTTGTAGGCTGCCATGTGAGTGCTGGGAAGAGAAAGAACCAAGGTCCTGCGAGAGCAGCAGGCGCTCATTCACAGCTGCTGAGCCGTCTCTCCAGCCCTTCGCGTTTTAAGTGTGGCCAGGACTGTGTGCATCGCGGAGCTCTCAGCACTCGGGTCCCTGTCAGTCAACGCCTCATGTCAGGACCTAGCCCAGGCTCAGCTTCCACCTGGAAATGGTAATGCACACTTCCCGCAAATGTTTGTTTTGTTTTTCGAGACAGGGTTTCTCTGTGTAACAGCCCTAGCTGTCCTGGAACTCAGATCTGCCTGCCTCTGCCTTCCGAGTGCTGGAATTAAAGGCATGTGCTGCTGCCACCACCCGGCACCAATGTCTCTTAAGAAGCAGGTTCTCCTCCACCTTTATCGCATAACACGCAAAGACCTTTTTCCAGGTGTTACCTTTCAATTAGACAACAGCTATGGATAGCAGGGGCCTCACTGAGGCATTGGCTTCTGCTGGGTCTCTGAGGGAGCTGACTGGGTAGGTTCAGAGGGAGTGTGCAGAGAAGACAGGGACTGAGCTAATCCCACTGTGTGTGTTGCTTTCCTGATGGTCTCACAGAAACCATCTGGTTCTCTTACTGGTGGCCAGTACTCAGGGATGACTTCATGCTCTCGACAGGATCATGACCTAGGTAAGCCTTTCCACACGCCAGAAAAGCCCACTGAGGACATCGGGGAGAGAACAAAAATCATTTTTAATCTGAGTTAAAAACTTAGTGAAGGGTTGGAGAGATGGCTCAGTGGTTAAGAGCATTGCCTGCTCTTCCAAAGGTCCTGAGTTCAATTCCCAGCAACCACATGGTGGCTCACAACCATCTGTAATGAGGTCTGGTGCCCTCTTCTGGCCTGCAGGGATACACACAGACAGAATATTGTATACATAATAAAATAAATATTTTTAAAAAAACTTAGTGAATTTAGCTCAGGGCAGGCACCCTCTGTGGTCGTCTTAGAACAATCTACACAGTGGCAGCTCAGTGCTCCCTCCCTGAATAAGGCAACACAATTTTATGTAATAAAATACTTTATTAGAACCAGTAACTTGTTAAGATATCTTCCACACATAGCTAAAGTGCAGGTTCTCACTACAGGACAAAGCAAGCACCCTGTGAGACTCGGGATGCTGCAGAGAAGAGCAAGGAGCTTGGGACTTGGGGCTGTACTGCCGTGCGCTGGCGAGCAGTCGTGAGGCTCAACTGCATGCACACATCTTTCCACTCTTCTCAGCTCCTTGAAACTACCACTGAGTATCTGTGAACAGTGATACATCAGTTGGCAGCGCCTAACTGGAGGTTTGACACCTGGTATGAATTTACCATAATTCAAACAAAGAGAAAGTGCAGTGCGGTGTGGGACTCCTAGGCTGTCCCTCAGAAAACCCAGTGATCTCTAGCCATTCTGACTAAATAGCAGCAGTCAAATTGGCACTTAGCCATATATGATTGGAAAATTATTTTTTCTAAGGTGACAGCTTTGAAATGCATTTATCAGGCATAACACTATCGCTTTACAAGTTACTAGAAAAGCAAGGCCACTCTGAGGCAACCACGTACCCTAGGGGACGTTGGATCCTATAATGGCTTTATCGGGGAAGGTGGTTTAAAAACACAGAACCAAAGGGACCAGTCTGGGCTGTGGTCACAGGTTTGTTTTAATTCTTTTATCAGGAATGCTTATTTGAGGTTTTTGGGTTTTTTTTTTGTTTTGTTTTCGTTAATGTTAGAGGTGGTGCCTGGGGCATGGCACATGCTAGGTAGGTGCTACCACTAAGCCTTACCTCCAGGCCCTCAGATCCATTGTCTGGGGTCTTTGTGCAGGAGACTTAGTGGGAAATAAAAGCAGACTTGCTTTATGGGGTGGTGGAGCAGGCTGAGAAGCTTGGGCACCTCCGTCTAAAACATCTGGTCTGAGTTGATACAAGTGAAGTTCAGGAGAAAGAAAAAGCCACGTTGGCCGCTCTCCTGAAAGGTCTAGATAGGAAGATAACATCCCTGCCACTCAGGCTAGCAAGTGAGCGGCTCTGGGGGGGTCTTTGGGAATCTGCAGTCTCCCTCTGGAGATGGGAGCGTCTGCTTCCTGTCTCAGAGCTGCTCTGCCAGTCGAAGCTGCCACCGCAGCCTCTCGGGAGTGAAAGTCCATCACAGCAGGGCAGGTTTTGCTCAGGATTGCAGCCCTCTGAAGTCACAGGCCCTCAAAGGCATCTGAGTGGCCCCTGTGGCCCTGGGCTTTGTCCCACAGATCCGGCCCCTCTGCCCCCACCTTAGTGCAAATTCTGTCCAGAACCCAGGCTCAGGACATAAGAGGAGAGAGCATGGCTGCCTCTGCAGGGTACTGGGGTCACCAGACGCAGCGGTCACAGCGCCACTTGGCACTGCTAGGTCGCTCAGAAAAATAGATAGCTGGGCTAAAGCATAAATTACCCTAAAGACAAGGCTTGATAAATAAAATAAATAGCTGGGCTGAAGGATAAATTACCCTAAAGACAAGGCTTGGTAATTTAGTTTTCTTTCTCAACTAAAAAAACATCTGGAGGTAAAGAATGTTTAAATATCTCTTTTTTGCTACTGGGGAGAGCTGTTTCTAGAAAGCTGTTCTTTGGATGCCATCTGGCTTCCCTTGTCGCCAAGGGGGAGGACTGGCGGTTTAGGGCCTCACGGGGAGTGTGTCCTTGAACCCAGAATGGTTGGGCTGGGCTTCCGGCAGTGCCACAGAGTACTCAGTGGTGGCAAGGAGCAGTGTGTCCAACGTGACCTCTGTACACTTGGCAATGAAGCGGATGAAGGGCCGCACATCACCCTCGTTGGCGACTTCTAATACATGGTAGTACTCTGACCTCTGTTCCTTGCGTATGGTGATAGGGGGGTACCCTGCCTGCATCAGGATCAGGTTCATCAGCAGGCGGGAGGTCCTCCCGTTGCCATCGATAAAAGGGTGGATGTACACAAGTTTGTAATGGGCCAACGCTGCGAACTCAACCGGGTGCAGATTCATGGCGTCCTCTGAATTAAGCCACTGTGTGAACTCCTGCATTTGCTTCTCCACATCCCGGGGATGGGGCGGAATGTGGTGTCCCACCAGGACCTGGGTCCTCCGAAACCTTCCCGCCTCCACTGGATCCACATAGCCCAGCACCCTTCTATGGATCTCTAGCATGTCGTCGATGGTGACAGACCCAATGCGGGAGACCAGGGTAGTGTTAATGTACTTCATGGCTGCATGCATGCCAATCACCTCGTTCTGCTCCTCCAAGCTCTTTCCTGGCACAGCATAGCGGGTCTCCAGGATGTGCCTGATCTCTGAGAGGGTGAGGGTGTTGCCCTCAATTGCCACGGTGTGGTAGATGTGGTGGTAGTAGGTCTCCTCCATGACCCTGCGCAGCGCTGAGCTCCCCTTAGGTATGGACATGACCTTCTTCACTTTGCTGTCGATGATGCTAAAGTACCTCTGGTCAATCTCCTCCACAAGCGGCAGCGTCCGATCCCGGTTGACCAGCGCTTTCTCATGGAAGGGTGAAATGGTCAGTGCCCTGGTGTATAGGTAATCTGCCTGAATGATGTCCTTTTCCTCTTCTGAGAAGATGCCAAACTCATTGAGCGCATCTACGAAGCCAGGGTCCATCTTGAGGGCATGCAGGAAGAGCTTGTGGGCTTTCTCTCTCTTGCCCTGACGCTTCATCTCCAGGGCTTGGTGCAGTGCGGCCTTGGCTTCCAGCTTCCCTGCTGGAAGAGAGCCAAAGTGGCTTAATGAGGAGGGTAGCCTGCTGGGGACACTCAGGAGATGTCCCTGTATGGGTCTGTCTTGCAGCTGTGGGTGGGTTGCTGGTCAATGGGCTGTGTCCTGCACCACTCTGTACCCTCGGAGGCACCAGCTGGGCTCCCCTGCCGCCTGCCTGGACATAGACACAGGGCATTAACCATCCCTGTGCCCTCCCTACAGTGTGGCAGCCTTTGGGTGTCTGCCTTCCCTATCTCTAGAGCCCCTCCCCTTCGGGCCTGGGGATGCCAACACCTCCTACTCAGCTAACCCCTGGGGACTTCCCATGCCTGGACTGTTTTGGTTTTCTAGCAGTTGTGGGGATGGGACCTAGGCCCTTGTGCACACCAGGCAAGTGTTCTATCAGGGCTATGCCTCCAGCCCTGGACTGCTTTTAATGATTTTAGTTTGTGGTAATGTCTAGTTGTCACCACTGGGGGCAGTGTGCTGCTGGCATCCAGTGGCTGCTGCAACACGTCACTGTGCACAATAATGGAGGGACCCCACTTTGGACACAGCCCTCTTCCCAGCTGTGTGTTGCCTCACTCAGCTTCCACGCCCCTGGTTTCTAGCAGCAGCGCTGTTCTCAGGCTCTTTTCCTTGAACCATTCCCACTTAGCTGAGCTGCCGCTCAGGCCTCACACTTTTTGTTAGTTCCCTCCACACACTGGGACACCCGTTCTCAGTCACTCACCAAACTGGAGTTCCCGGTGTGTCTCTTTCACCATAACACCCTCAGGCCTGCACACAGGACTCTCGGGCACTCTAAACATCTGTCTTACTGACATGGGCGAGACAGCCAGTGTGCTCACCTGGAGATGTCTTAGTCTTGACAGTCAGCAGCCCCACATCCCCAGAGGTGACACTGAGCTCGGTGGATGGACTGGTGCACTTGGTGACCACATGCTGGCCCCTGTCCAGTTTGCTCCTGAGTAGGTGGAAACCTCTGAGCACAGCCAGACACTGCTCTTCCACGACTCCCAGGGGCAGCAGCAGGGCCAGCAGCGACCCCAGGGCCATGCTCAGCAGCGTCAGCCACAGGAAACGGCCCCAGACCGAGACCCATTTGGGTTCAGCCACTGCCATCACTGAGGCCATCGGCATGAGTGTCATCTGGACTAGCGGCTGGGGGAGCGCTTGTCCAGTCACAGAGGGAGAGCAGAATCTGTGAGAAACCAAACATTGTAGATAATGAGGCAGGGGAATGGACCTGTTCCCAAGAACGTGATTACTGATGGAAACAGGTGTGAAGAATCAGCACACTTTCTGATGCTGAGGGACCAGCGAGATGGGGGAAGGTCAAGGGCCTCCCGGGGAGGGTCAGCCGGGAAAGCCTACTGCTGACTCCTACCTCCAGGGTAGTGTGACAGACCATAATAATTAATTAATAATAGCCCATAACCCCAGGAGGTAATGTTTCCACGCCGGCCCCTCAAATGGGCTCAGAGAGGTGAAGCCGGGAACTTCTCGGCCATGAAGTCCACCAGTTCACTACTACAAGTGTGTGTTGCCACTGGACACCCAGTGTTTGGGCCACCACTCCTGCACACGCGCGTGTACACACACCACATTCTTTGACAAGCACAAATATCTGGTGTCTTGATGTGTTACCACACGAACGCCGCCTCAGTGCCCACAGCGTTATGTCCCTTCTGGCCTTCCTTTCCTGACTTGGGAGCGCAGGACCTGAGCCACACCAGTGGGTGATGCCACACCTCAGTAAGGGCGGACACGAGCTTGGGGCTGACCAGGGAGCGCGGTGCCAGGTATGCACGCGCCATCTTGCCAACAATAAGCATTTATTGGGCAACTATGGTGTGCCGAGCACCGCCGGCCGCTAGCCTTGCATCCTGTCAGCCCCTGTCGGGAGAGAGCAAGCTACCTGTAGCTCCGGCTTACAGAGGAGGAACGCCGCGGTTCTGACAGGCGGCGCCGGGGCTCGAGGGCCTTACCCGCCACGTCATCACTGCGCGCGGCTTGTGCAGCTGCTCCAGCCCAGCATGCTGGGCTTACTCCTGAAGGGGGAAACCCAGGCAGGGAGAGGCGCAGGGCCTGCGGCAAGGGCCCAGAGATCGTTCCCGCCGCACCATCCAAGCCCGCGCGGCAGTTCCCTGCTGCCTCGGCCGTCGGCCCCGCCCCTGGCACCTCGCCATTGGACGGCTTGCCGTCCTCGCCGCTCTGGATTGGCTTTTTCCACCTGTCCATCTGTCGTGCTTCCGGGTTCTCAAGTTGGCCTCGGCCTCCCTGGGAAAGGCGCGCCGTGTGCCGCTCCTACTGGCTGTCGCTTGTGCGTCGCGTGCCGGCAGCGACCAATAAGCGACGGGGGGCGGAGTCGAGGTCCCTGATTGGTGGGCGAGCTCGCGTCCGGTCGGCCCTGCAACTGCTGCTACCTTTCCCTGGCCTCGGGCTGGACTTCGTGTGCCTCAGTTTCTCTCGTGTGCAATGGCGGTAGCCACACCACCCAACGTTTTCCACTTCTTAGCCCCGGTTTCGGGTTTGTCCCTTTTCTTTCCTCTCTCTTGTCCTCTCTAGACGTTTTCTTGTTTTGTTTTTGGGACAGGGTCTCTCTGTGCCACCCAGGCTGTCTTGAAATTCACTGCGTAGCCCAGGCTGGCTTAGATATTCACAGAGATCCTTCTGATCTACCATGCCCTTCTTGACCTTTTCAGTTTGCATTCTATGGAGCAACCTGCTATGGCCTTTCGGCTACCAGATAGGTTTCCATGGTGCAGAGCTGACGCCTCCGTGTTAACCCACAAACACTGAAACTGAGCATCCAGGGCCTGCTCCAGGAAAAGCCCGTTTTGGGAAGTTAGTGGGCGCACAGATTCAGATTTGCCCTCAGCCTCTTGTGACCTTGGGGCAGCAAGGCACTCCCTTCTGCAGTTTTCCCAACTGCGGAACGGGACAACAGCCCACCTTTCTTAATTAAAAATAATAAAAGCCAAAAACGTTTTGCCTTATGCTTGTGTGTGTGTGTGTGTGAGAGAGAGAGAGAGAGAGAGAGAGAGAGAGAGAGAGAGAGAGAGAGAGATTGCATGTGTTCGCGTGTGAGTGCGCACACAAGAAGAGGTCTACTTGCAAGCATGGGCTTTCTCCTACCATATGGGTTCTTGGATTGGACTCAGGTCACCAAGCTGGGTAGCAAGAGTTCGTTTACACCTGCTGGCTCTCCTACTGTGCCTTAGCCCTCAGATTTGTGGATTCTTCTGTGGTGTCACACTGCCCTGGGTTCAAATCCAAGCTCTGTCACTTGTAAACTGAGCTGAACTTATTTGATGCCAATCTGTCACCTGCAGGTAACGAACATGCTTATGGAATCTTTACATTTTTCATTTCATTTTATTTTATTGAGATGGTAGCACAAACTGGCCTGGAACTCACTGTGTAGCCCAGGCTGGCCTCACAGCGGCGGTCCTCTTGCCCCACCCTCCCAAATAGTGATCATGATTCTTTCTCTGGGGTTTTGAGTCTAAATCTATACATCTGACAGCACATTTGATGAGCAATGTCTATTCAGTAGAGTTTCTTTCTTTTCCTGCTGTTGTTTTGTGAGACAGGATTTCTGTGTAGCTCAGGTTGGCCACAAACTCACTCTGTAGACAAGGTTAATCTCAAACTCACAGAGCTCCTCTTGCCTCTGCCCTGCAGGTGATGAGGTTAATGGTGTGGCCACCACATCCAACCCATCAGAGTTGTTTTGAGAAAAACACCAAGGGGTTATTGTAGTATTGGCCTTTTATTGGCCTATGCCCTTAAGAGACAGGCCACGCCCACTCCCTTCCAGCTTCCAGCCTCTGACCCCAATTTTCTCCCCCCCTTCCTCTTCTGCTCTCATGGGAGCAGCAGCTACTTCCCTTCCCTCTCCCCCTTTCTCTCTCTCTCTCTCTCTCTCTCTCTCTCTCTATCTATCTTCTTCTCCCTCCATCACCCATCTAATAAATGTTTAACTCTGCATGGCGCGCCTATCCGTTTCTCTTTTGTCTGTCCCATACCGCTGCACAGCCCTGCTGCCCGCCCGCAGCAGCATGCATGGGGACCAGGAGACTAGCCGCGTGGTCTTGGGGACCTGCAGCAAGCTGCTGGCACCCTCTTTTTTTTAAAAAAAAACACAACAGTTATTACTTTATTTTTTATCCACAGAAGAAAGCTTCTGAGCTGCAGGCTGCCCCCTCCCCACGGAGAGCCCCCATTGCACCTTCATGAGCCTCCTCCTGAGTCTGGTTGAGGAGAACTGTTGACCCCCAGGACAGACTACAGTGCCTAGGACCAGGCCAGAGTCACTCGTTGTGACAGGCACCGGAGGGACATTGTGAAGTGAGGGACCAGCTTTCATTCTTGTTGGTTGAGCCTTGGTTTCCCACCTCCCATCTGTACAGTGTTGGCACGTAGTAGGTGCTCAAGAAATTTTGCCACTTGAATTGGAAATACCAGCAGCAGGACAAACTGTAGAGCTCTCGGGATACAGAATTAGTGTGGTGATTGTCTTGGTTGTCTTAGTTAGGGTTTCTGTTTGTTGCAACAAAACACTATGACCAAAAAGCGTGTTGGGGAGGAAAGGCTTACACTTCCACTGTTCATTGAAGGAGCAGAACGAACTCCGTTTTGAGAAAGATCTCCGTTTTAGATAGGACCTAACCAGGGGACGAACTCAGCTCCAGCGAAGTCTTAAACAGTTCCAAGAAGGGCTACTAACTGCCAGGGCCCAGGTCAGGGCAACCACCTGGGTGAGCCAGCCACTGAGAAACTTGGGTAAACACATCTGCAGGCTCCAGATGCACTTATGGGTTTTCATAACCATTGCTTGAAAATTCCCCTAGCCCCCAGCCAATGAACACAAAGGTTGCATAACCTTACCAATCCTGAAACGCCAAGGCTGTCCCACCCTGCTGCGGTTTTCCCTTTAAGAACTCCCAACCCAAAAGGTTCAGGACTATTCTCCTCTAGCCGCTGTGTAGAAGTGCTGGATGGTGGTCTGGGCTGAGCTCGTATTCAATAAATTCCTGTGTGTTTGCATCGGATACCAGCTCTGTGGGGGTCTTCTGTGGGGGTCTCACAGCACGGGCACAACATCCATCACTGAAGGAAGTTAGGTCAGGAACCTGGAGATAGAAGCTGATGCAGAGGCCATGGAGGCTCCTCATAGCTTGCTCAGCCTGCTTTCTTCTCTCTCTCTCTCTCTCTCTCTCTCTCTCTCTCTCTCTCTCTCTTTCTCGCTCTCTCTATTTTGTTTTTACTTTTGTTTTTTCGAGACAGGGTTTCACTGTAGTTTTGGAGCCTGTCCTGGAACTAGCTCTTGTAGACCAGGCTGGCCTCGAACTCACAGAGATCCACCTGCCTCCCAAGTGCTGGGATTAAAGGCATGCACCACCACACCCCGCTTTAAAATTGCCAAATTTAAAGTCTCTCTCCAGGGCTTCTTGGGAGGCCAGTATAAATAAGCTCTAATGAATTTAGAACACCAGGGGCAAATCCAGACATTCTGAGGGGTCTGCTGGCAAGTGAGAGACACTGGGGAGAGGTGGGGACAGCGGAGGACCCAAGTTCAGCTCTAACCCACTTGCTCAACTCTCATGCTGGGTACAGCCTGACAGTTGACAGTACCCCCCCCCAGGCTTTTCAAAAGACTCCTCAGGGCTGGATTGTTAAGTGAAATTTGCAGAATGTTAAACAGTAGGTGTGTCTGTGGGCCGCGCTGAAATCTGAGAGAAGCTGATCTTGGAGGACTTTCAGGGAAAGGGAAGGAACATGATCGAAATACATTGAAAAAAATATAAAATATAACAATAAAACCACAGAGCGTGCAGGGGAATGTGATGGGGGCATCAGAGTAGTGCTGGCTGTGTGGACACCAGGGGGCTGTAGCTCTGTTGGAATGGCTTTCTTCCTGCAATTCCTCCTCAGGAGAGGCTGCTCTGTTTTCTCTCTGCTCTCTGAACTCAACTGTGTCGAATGCACAAAATATGATTCCCTGAAGCAATATTGAAAAGCTGGCTTTCTCCACCCTTAGCCTTCTGTTTTAGGTAGTCTTCTTCTTCTTCTTCTTCTTCTTCTTCTTCTTCTTCTTCTTCTTCTTCTTCTTCTTCTTCTTCTTCTTCTTCTTCTTCTTCTTCTTCTTCCTCCTCCTCCTCCTCTTCTTCTTCTTCTTCTTCTTCTTCTTCTTCTTCTTCTTCTTCTTCTTCTTCTTCTTCTTCTTCTTCTTCTTCCTTCTTGTAATGCTTATCTTGACATATGACAAAAACCCTAGAAAATGGCTGCATGGAAACTATGTCCATTATGAAACACCAGACCAAACACGAGCCTTCAGGTCTCTGCATGTCGGCCATGTCTTGCTAGAGGAGGCTGAGGCCTCCCACATACATCACTGTACCGCTGGCGGTGGAGGTTGCTCTTGAGATCAGTGAAGAGTCGTTGTGCCCTGCAGTGTCTGAAGGCTTTGTCTGGGGCTTGGACCTCCCAGTATGAATGGCTCAAGAGCACAATGCCAGCCGGGCGTGGCGCACACCTTTAGCTCCAGCACTTGGGAGGCAGAGACGGGCAGATCTCTAAGTTTGAGACTACTCTGGCTTACAGAGGGGATTGCAGGGCTATACAGAGAAACCCTGTCTATAAAAATAAAAACAAACAAGCAAAAATGAGTCCAGTGATTTTTGAGATAGGCTCCCCTGTGTAGCTCCGACTGGCCTCGAAGTGGATCTGCCTGCCTCTGCCTCCCACATGTGTTTTGGGCAGCGTCATTTATGATCCAGCCGTGGAAGCCACACGCTGTCACCTTTGCTGTGGACATGATGCGGGAGGCTTCCCTGGGAGACTTGTCATGAGAAAAGGGCGGTCAGGGCCATCTTGATGCCTCTGACACCTTGGCCGCTTCCCTCTTCAGGCCCAGCAGCAGTTTCTGCCCAGTGGTCAAGTCTCTTTGGTCTAGGTCTGGGGTTGCTGCAGGGTGGGATTTATATGAACACACAGGAAACTTCCACTGGTTGCCGCCTCCCCGAGCTGTGTATGAGTCTTAAGTGGCCAGAAAAGCCTAGAGATGCAGTCCTGCTGGCATGGAGACTGGCTCAGGTGTTCAGCATACTCTCAACCTCACCGAGAAGTGACTAGCACTTTCTTCACCTCCTGCATGGGATCAATCAGGATGCAGTGAGGCCCTGGAGGAGCCACCCCTCCCCATAATCTCCTGCTTCTCTAGACCCTCTGCTTCATCTGTTTGAGGTGGCACAGGGGCTACTGGGCAGAGGGGCTGCAGACCTCTATGTCCCTTAGATTCACCCAGAATCCCTAAAGCTCTGTGGGTGGAAGCTGTGTTGTCATAGCAACAGGAACCGTGGAAATGAAGGTGGGCACCTGCTGGCCAAGGAGAACCAAGCTTTTAACGCCTGTGCCTCTCTTCAGAGAGAGTTTTCCTGGGAGGGCTTTGGATAGACATCAAAGGGTTTAATTTCAGGAGCTGAGAAAATGCTCTTTAATTACTCGGCCTTAATCAGAGAGGTTGGTGGAATTTGGGAGTTCTTTGGGGGAACCATGTGTAAGTTGAGTTCCTAGACAACCTTTGCTTCTTAAACTAACAGCTTTGGGCTGGGAAGATGGATCTGAGGTAAAGCACTTGCCACGAAAGCATGGACACCTGTTCAGAATGCGTGTAGACCCAGGTGTCTGCAGCCTCAGCATACCTGTGCTGAGATAGGAAAATCTCAGAAGCTCACGAACCAGTTAGACTGGAGTGTGCCACAGAGAGCAAGAGACTGCCTCAAATGAGGTGGGAGCTGAGGACTGACACCCAGGTTTATCTGCTGATCTCGGTGAGTGATCCCTCCCTAAGCTGGCTTGGTCCACACAAGCTAGAGTCATCTGAGATGATGAAGCCTCTATTGAGTAAATGCCTTCATCAGATCCAGCTGTATGACATTTTCTTAATCAGTGATTGATGTGGGAGGGTTCATCCCACTGTGGGAGGTGCCATCCCTGAGCTCCTGGTCCTGGCTTCTATAAGAAAGCAGGCTGAGCAAGCCATGGGGAGCAAGCCAGTAAAGCAGCACCCTCCATGGCCTCTGCATGAGCTCCTGCCTCCAGATTTTCACCCTACGTTGGTGTAGGAGATTCTTCTGTCTATGTGTTGCTTTCATTGGTTGAATAAAGAAACTGCCTTGGCCTTTTGATAGGGCAGAACTTAGATAGGCGGGAAGACAGAACTGAATGCTGGGAATAAGGGCAGTGTGGCAGACGCCATGAATGTCCTGCCTGAGATGGACATAGGTTAGAATCTTGCCGGTAAGCCACAATCACGTAGTGATACACAGATTTAATAGAAATGGGTAATCAAGATGTGAGAGTTAGCCAATAAGAGGCTAGAGCTAACAGGCCAGGCAGTATTTAAATGAATGCAGTTTCTGTGTGATTATTTCCGGTGTAAGTTAGCGGGGCAGCTGGGATGACAAGCAGACTGTGCTCCTGTAACACTACGTGAGTTCTGAATGAACCCTAATAAGATGCCAATCTTTACTTAGGGTCTGTTTCTAGAGAACCCAACCCGAGACAGCCTCAGGACCATAGGAACCTGGTAATGACCCCAGACTGTGTGAGTCCACTGTTTTGTTTGTCGTCTTCTTCTTCTTCTTCTTCTTCTTCTTCTTCTTCTTCTTCTTCTTCTTCTTCTTCTTCTTCTTCTTCTTCTTCTTCCTCTTCCTCTTCCTCTTCCTCTTCCTCTTCCTCTTCCTCCTCTTCCTCCTCCTCCTCCTCCTCCTCCTTCTCCTTCTTCTTCTTAAATATGACAAATCTGTGGTTCTGACCTGGGGGTCATGTCAAGTTTACATGTTAATTTGAATGGGCTGGTCGTGCCCAGATAACCTTCTATATGACTTTGAAGTTTGTGTTCTTCTACTAACACCTCCTGGGTGCTGGGCTGTAGATAGATGCCACTGTGCCCAGTTTATGCAGGGCCAGGGATTGTACATGTTCTGCAAATGCTGTACCTTCTCTCCCGTCACTTCTCTATCCCCCATAACTCTGACTCTGTCTCTCTCTGTTTTATTTCTTTAGGGTGATTAATACACTGGACACACGATATGATGGTGACACAGATCTGCCTTGTGGTGCTAGAAAATCAGGCAGGCTTGGCTTCGATAAGTGAGTGAGATGGTGATGATTTATGAAGGGAAGCATCCAGGGCACCAAGACATAATCAAAAGTGACCACAGACTTTCTACTGGCTGCGGGATAGGAGGTCTCTGAAGAAGGGCGTTTATACCAACACTTACTTCAGGGAGAGGAGCTGAGGAAGCTGGGTGGGGAGTAAAGAGGTCTTGCAAGGCTGAGTGAGCAACACGTGCAAAGGCTCAGAAGAGAGCAGAGACTGACGCGGGCAGGCTTGGTTTAGGGCGGGGCTTGGATTCAGGAGAAGGGCAGGAGATGAGGAAGGGAGGAGGCAGGGGTCAGGTCTTCAGCAGCCCTGTGGGCTGCGGTGAAGAACTCCGGTCGGATTCTAAGACTGATGGGAAGCCTCGGGTTTTTAAAGTAAGGAAAGTTAGTTTAATGTGCAGCAGAGAAGCTTACTGTTGTGGGATAGAGGATGCCCGGGAGGGGGTGGTGAGGGTCTGGCCAGGAGCACAGTGCAGGGAGCTGGCAACTCAGTGTGGGAGCAGCTGAGGAGCCAAACAGGACAATAAGGTGACCCACAAAGGACCAATAGCAGATTACCCTGGTAACCATGGCCAGATGGACACTGAGGAGGTGACGCCACCAGATCTCTAGACCTAGAGCCACCTGGCAGGAAGAACCAGGTTGTTTCTGAGTAGCATGAGCATGTGGCAGACCAGATTTCAGCCTTGGGATGCCAAGGACAACACTCAGTACTCCCTGAGACAATTGGAGATTATTAAGAATTATTGATTGGGTCGGGCAGTAGTGGCACACACCTTTAATCCCAGTACTCAGAAGGTAGAGGCAGGTGGATCTCTGTGAGTTTGAGGCCAGCCTGGTCTACAGAATGAGTTCCAGGACAGGCTCCAAAGCTACAGAGACACTCTGTCTCGAAAAACCAAAATCCAAAAATAAAGCAAAAGAAAAGAATGAATTCCTGATTGGTCTTGGTTAACTCACATGACAACTCCAGAACCAGCCTGGTTCAGGAGGCAGGGTTTCCTCAGATCTGTCATATTTAACAAGAGGAAGAGGAAGAAGACCCATTGCTATGGAAGCTGTGACAGACAGCTTTAGTAGGTGCCCATAGAATAGTGGGGGGCACTTTCAAAGGGAAGTCTGAGAGCAGAGTACCCACTACAGCACCCCCCAGTCCCTGTCCCCAGATTATTGGCACAGAGGGTTCATGAATGCCAGAAGGCACTGGTCCTTGTTTTATGGGAACAGAAGAAAAATACATCTTATTCTGTAGTCTTAGAGAATGAGAAAATTATACATCTTATTCTGTAGTCTTAGGGAATGAGAAAATTATATGGAAGGGCAATGGTGTCAGTCAAACCAAGGAAAGGATGACGACATGGCAGAGGTGAGTTCCAGCCACCCAGGTGGTGGGCACCGGATCACAGCCGAGGAAGGGTGAACTAGCAGCAGGTGTTGTGTTTTGAGCTGTGCGGATGGACCCACAGTCCCTCCTAGATGAGGCCTTGTTCCTGGGAGGTGATTTCTTTACTGTCCTTACTGGCCAGCTAGCTGACAGTGATACTGCACAGCCAGCCTGCATTTCAGAGGCAGTCAACGCAGAGGGAGCATCAGGTTGCCCAGACTCATGCTCGTGCCGTTGTTCTAGCCATGGCCAAAGTGACCAGCCGACACAGAGCGGCCGGCCCCTGCATCCTGCTCCTCTGACAAAGCTACCTGAGACTCCAGTTTCTCAGAAGACCTGTGAGCGCTGTCTTGCAATTCACAGAAACTTGGAAGACAGCAGTTGGAGGGTCATTCTGCTCTTTCCCCCAGACGATGGTTCTGAGATGTATGGTGTGCAGACAGTTAGGTGTGCAGACAGTTAGGTGTGCAGACACTTAGGTGTGCAGACAGTTAGGTGTGCAGACAGATGCCCGTAACTTCAGCACCCGAGAGGTGGGAGGGTTGCTTCTAGTTCAAGGCAAATCGGAGGATTTGGAGGAGGAGTGGGGGTTCATCTGATCAACGTACAATGTATACATTTGTGAAATCATTAAAGAATAAATAAAAAGATTTGTGTGTGCCCTCCAAACAAGTGTGTTCTAACTAAAGAGCTGTTTGGCCACCAGTTTCCCATATGAGAAGTTGGTGTTTCTTGATTTCTGTTTTTCCTCCTCCATGGGTTTAGGTAACAGGGTGTGACATGGGCTAGGGATGGAAGCATGGGAATTGGGTATTGCCCTGTGGTAGACTGGCCACATCCATGCCCTCTGCTGTCATTTGATGTCATTTGCCACTCAGTCCCTTCTTGAATCTGGCATGACACGTGACATGTTTTGTCCAATGACACTAGCGAGTATCATGCCAGCAAAGGTATGTGTATTCCTTGCTCTTTTGGTACCACATTGTCCTCATGGGAAGATACCAAGGGTAGCTGAAAAAACATCCCAGGGCAGCTTTCCAGGGGACATGAAAGACACATACAGCGAGATAAGAGGAAGAGAGGCTGGCTATCCCACCTGAGGGCATGAGACACCAGCCAGAATGACTGGAAAACATGTGGGTGGGGCTAGAGAGATGGCTCAGCAGTTAAGAGCATTGCCTGCTCTTCCAAAGGTCCTGCGTTCAATTCCCAGTAACCACACTGTGGCTCACAACCATCTGTAATGAGGTCTGGTGCCCTCTTTGGCATGGGTGAATTCAGCTGGGACCAGAAGAATTACAGTCAGTCTTAAGACTCATGGAGGCAAATATAAAAAGAATAGTTTGTAGCTATTGCAATACTTGTCACACAGCAGAATTGTGACCAGAGGTAACTGACACATTTGCACAGTTATTGCAGTACTTGTTACACAACAGGATCGTTGCCAGAGGTAACTGATACATTTGCATCTTGCAGGGACCACCTTCCTCCTCACAACTGGTATTTACTGAGCAGTTACTATGTACCTGAGCTATCCCAGTGCATCAGCTATGGCTTAGAGAGCTATAGCTCCTGCTCTTAGATTTTTCTAGTATTGTCCTTGGTTCTCTCAGGTACCTTGAAAGACAGAAGTTCAGTAAGAGACTAATTTTGGGTTTAATGCACGGGTGGGCAGATCTGGGTGGGTTTCCACAGACTGCTTTGTGGGGATTTCTCTGCTTCTCATGTTAATGGTTCCCTCTGCCACCGTGGAAGTGACCACCAGTAGAAACTGCCTCTTCCCTGTGATGGGAATCCTTCCACGGCGATGTGTGAACTTGGGATAGCCTTGAGCCATTTGTGGAGAGTGAGATATTCTCAGTGTGTTTTTATAAGGCTGGGAGAACTTATGTACTGCTAAGTTTGACGTATTGTTATAAATTATGCTTTGGTTTCAGGCCTGTGCAAAAAAAAAATCAGTGTTTCTCTGAGTTCTGGGAAATACACTGTAAATAATTTGCTGCTTCTCGTCCAGCAGTTTCTCTCATAATATAAAGTGGTATCAGCATCTTTATATATCATATATATATATATATCTTAGGGGTGAATAGGTATGTTCCCCTCCTTTCTCACTGCAGGGAAGAGGGGAGGTTCCTGGGTTCTCTGGAGTCTTGAAGGAACTGGCCAGTGTCCTCCAGGTTTTGTGTCTTTCTGCTCTCAACTGTCTACGTCACTCAGGTGACCTGTGCCATCAGCATTTGACCCCATGTGCTCCCACCTCCCTTTTCCCCTTTGGTGTCAGACACATGTTTGAGCCCAGCCTGCTCTGCAGAGTGAGTTCTAGGACAGCCAGAGCTGTAGTGAAATTTCATTTGTATTTTAATAAATAAAGCTTGCCTGAAGATCAGAGAGTAAAGCAGCCACCCTGATCATCTTTACAGACCAGGCAGTGGTGACACACACCTTTAATCCCAGTAGCCACACTAGTTTGCCATAGAAACAAGGCAGTAGTGGCGCACGCCCTTAATCCCAGCACTAGAGAGGAATATAAGACGGGAGGAGACAGCTCTCAGACACAGTCTCACTCTGGGATTCCTGGAGGCAGGGTCGCCGTTTCAGACTGAGCTCAAGGTGAGAGCCAGTGGCTGACTGTTTTGCTTTTCTGACCTTCAGGTTATTTGTGCAACACGGAGAATCCCTGTCTCAAAAAAAAAATAAATAAAAATAAAAAAATAAGAACAAAATAAAAACAAACAAAAAAGAAAAAAACCAAAACCCTAAACCAGAAAGGCTTGTTTGAGTGCTGCTGCTGTGTTAGGATGTCAGAGGCGGGTGAGTAACCCCGCCTCAAAGGTGAGGCGCAGCTTTCCGGAGGATGACGGCTTGTCCTCTGGCGCATGCTTTGTCCACCGAGCCACCTCACCCACCGCCCTTAGTCCTTACCTTTAAAAAAAAAACTTTGCTATGTAATTCAAATTTTTTTGGGAGGGAATCATAATATAATTACATCATTTCCCCCCTCCAAACCCTCCCACGTACCCACCTCTTGCTTTCAAATTCATGACCTTTATCTTTAATTGTTATATATTCCTAAATACATGAATACTACGTGCCCAGCCTGAGTAATGTTACTGTATGTGTGTTTGCAGGGCTGACCGTTTGGTACTGGATGCCCAGCTGATGTGCTCTTCCCGGGGGCAGACTATTTCTCCCGTCCTCAGCATTCCTTAGTTGCTGACAGTTCTCTGGTTAAGGCCAAGACCTTGTGAGTTCTCCATTGTCTGCCTTAGCATGTCTATTGGTATCTTTCTTGTTCAGGTCATGCTAGGCAGCCATGCTGATGAGACTTCGTGTGGGTAGCTTCTGACATTCCTAGGAGACACAGTTTTATGACAAGTTCTAGATCCTCTGGCTCTTACGTTCTTTCTGGCCCCTTTCCTGAAATGTTCCCTTAGCCTTGGAGTAGGAGTTGCATTGTAGGTGTAGCCATTGGAACTGGGCTCCACAATTCTCATTTTGATTGGTTGTGGTTTTCTGTAATGGTCTCTGTCTGTTACAAAGAGAAGTTTCCTTGTTGAGGGTTGAGGATTGCACTTATCTGTGGGTGTAAGGACAGATATTGAGAGTGTAATAGGAATTATGTTGGGTTAGTACAGTGGCGTCGTAGGTTCTCCTCCAAGATCCATGACCAGTAGCCCTGGGTAGCTGGCTAGGTTTCCAGTACCAGGCATGGGTTCTCTCTTGTTCAGCAAGCCTTAAGTCCACTTAGAGAGCTGTTGGTTACAGCCGAGGTAGGCCTGCCACTCCTGCACCTAGTGTTATCATGCCACGCTGCTCACTGTTAGAGTCATAGGCATCGGAGCTGGGTAGGGCTGTTCGCCGCCTCCCTCACTCATTTGGAAGCCTGTGTGGCTCCTTCTGTACCATGAAAACTAGTCCTCAAGGAGGCATCCAGGTCAGTTCCAACTCAGGTCCTCTGGGTTCCATCCAAAGTGCATGGTGTCTTCAGCAATAGGAACGTATCTCTGAAGGCAGCCAAAGGCAATAGCAATAGTCTGCAATGCCTTGAGAGTCTCTCAGATAACCCTGAGCAACAACCCAAAAGGGGGCTTCTCGTGCCTGCTGTTGGGATTTTGTTAGATGTTCTATTGTATTTGTCAGCCCAATAAGAGAAGTTCATTAAAAATTCTATCTATATATTTATACTGAGAATTACATACATTATACGTTTTCTTTTTAGATAAGACACTTAATAGTGTGACTCCTTTTGACTTTGTCAGACATTCTGACTCTTATATTATCCTCCTGCCTCCTCCTTCTGTCTTTATCACCCCCTTTCCTAATTAAAGCCCCTGTATTTCTCATTTCCCCAATCAGATCACCTGTACCCTACTATTCCCCTCTCTCTATTGTGCCCCAGCCCTTAACCCCTAAATGGCCCCTTTTAATTTCCTGGCTTCTGCAGTTACTATACAACATGTACTCATATGATGTGGGGTTCCCCTCTGTATGCTGTGAATATGTTTTATTACCATTGGTTAATAAAGAAGCTGCTTTGGTCTATGGCAGGGCAGAATATAGGTAAGCGGAAAAAAGAAACTGAATTCAGGGAGAAAGAAGGTGGAGTCAGACAGACTCCGTGTAGCCGCCCAAGAAGCAAGAGGCAACAAACCACGAGCCTCGTGGTAAAATATAAAATAATAGAAATGGGTTAATATAAGATGTAAGAGTTAGTTAATAAGAAGCCTGAGCTAATAGGCCAAAAGTGTTGTAATTAATACAGTTTCTGTGTGACTATTCAGGTCTGGGAGGTCAAGAAACGAAGACACAGTCTCTGCTTGCACTCACATCTGAAGATTTGCAGCTAGGAGCCTCTGGTGAAAGAACGGGTGACATTTGTCTTTCTGGGTCTGGGTTACCTCAGTCAATATGATCTTTTCTAGTTCCATTCATTCACCTGCACAATTCATGATTTCATTTTACTTTACAGCTGGATCAATCCTCTCTTTTAAGAACATTTATCTTATGCACGTGGCTTCCCTTCCCAATGTCCCTCTGAACTTAGACTCCAGACCAGACCACTGTTCAGGCCATACCTACCTGCAGCAGCTCTTTCTGTGCACAGCACAGACATAGGATCGGCCCTTGTCCTCACTTCCTGGGGAGATGAACATGCCAATAATCTCACAAAGAAAGTGAACTTGCATAGCGAGGGGAGAGGGAAAGGTTTGAGACACCGTGAAGAGGCACAGTGGGCTGAGAGAGCTCACTTCCTTTCCATGCCCGCCTGTAACCCCAGCACCCGGGAGGCAGAGCTTTCAGACATCGAGGTCAAGCCTTGGCTACAGAGTTTGGGACTATCCTGGACTATTTGACACCCTGTCTCAAATAAACAACAAACCAAGCCAAACAATGATAACCAGCATATCCACACCTAACCTGGGACCTGGGATTCTACAGCTGCAATTAAGAATCTTAGGCCGACCCTTCCTGCCTTGTGTGGCTTTGTCCCAAACTCGATGAGAAGCGTTCTTATAAGGCACCAGAGACAGCCATGTGAGGGTGGAGCAAAGCTGGGAAAGCAGGAGTTTGATTGGTCAGAGGGGCCAGGTTGGAGGTGAGAGGACAGCCAGTCAGCAAAGGCATGGAGGTGTGAGGGACTGTCTCCATTCCAGCTGCGCGCCTCAGCTCAGCGCCACCTCAGGACCTCTGCGCTGCGCAGTTCCCATGGCTCAGGGTGTCTTCACCTCTAGCTCTTCCACATATCTGGCTCCTTCACATCCTTCAGGCTTCAGTAAAGATGGAACTTCTTGGTGAAGTTTGTGTGTGTGTGTCAGCCTAGTGGAGTATTCTGTCTCCTGCATTTGTTTCTCCAGCAGTTCCCTTGAGCTCTCACAGTGTCTGGGCACAGTGACAACCGCTTTTCCTTTTTAACATTTATTTAAGATGAGGAGGGAGGTTGCTACAGGGCTTGTGGAGGTCAGGACAACCTGTGTGAGTCGGTTCTCTCCTTCCAACGTGTAGGTCCCAGAGATCGAAGTCAGGCCTCAGGGGTTGGTGGCAAGTGGCCTCACCTGCTGAGCTCTCTCCTTTCATTTATTTAGGGAATGGGCCCCTGGGATCCAGTCTGGGGCAGTCACTGCACAGACTCCTAAGGCTGCATCTCATGCTGCAGTCCTGGAGAACAGAAGGACTCAATGCACAGGGCTTTGGAAGTGTTTCCTGGGGGCTTTCTGTGGTTGGAGCGTGGGGCTGCATGGCTGACTGGTGAAGCCACACTCACCCAGCACTTTTTCCTCCATCAAGGATCTGCTCTTCCTTTTGAGCCCCTGCTCCTTCAGTGGCACCTAAGGGTGCCCTTGCTGACAGTCAGCAAGCTTCTTTAAAAGCTCTTGGGTCCGCAATATGGCTTTGTGGCCACACAAGCCTGGGGGCTGAGTTTGGGCCCTGGAGCCCACGTTTTGAAAAGGGTGAGGGAACTGACTCCACAGATTGTCAACAGACCTCCAGACATGTGTCATGGTATATTTGCACATGTGTGCACACATACACCACACACTCAACTTTAAAAGCCCTTAAAAAATTCCTTATGACTGTCACTGTTTGAACATAAACCGTCCCACAGGCTCATGTCCTGATCGCTTTGTGTTCAGTTGGTGGCCCTTTTGGGGGGAAGTGGTAGAACCACTGGGAGCCGAGGCCTAGGTTTTAGACCTGGGCATCAGGGTTGAGCCTCATAGCCCCGTACCACTCCCCGTCTGCTCTCTGCTTCCTGCTTAGGCATCTGTGCCTCAAGCTCCAGCCAACATGGGCTTTCTCACCGTGGTGGACTGCTCCCTCCGATTCCCTGAGTCGAGCAGACCCCCCCATCTCACAGCTCTGTCAGTCAGCAAGCGAAGACAGAGCGGCTAACACAGTGGCCGTGGACAGAAGAGGCTAACACAGTGGTTGTGGACAGAAGAGGCTAACACAGTGGCCGTGGGCAGAAGAGGCTAACACAGTGGCCGTGGGCAGAAGCGGCTAACACAGTGGCCGTGGGCAGAAGAGGCTAACACAGTGGCCGTGGGCAGAAGCGGCTAACACAGTGGCCGTGGGCAGAAGCGGCTAACACAGTGGCCGTGGGCAGAAGAGGCTAACACAGTGGCTGTGGACAGAAGAGGCTAACACAGTGGCCATGGGCAGAAGAGGCTAACATAGAGGTCATGGTATGGAATTGATTCCCCATTTCCTAGATGGGGAAACTGAGGAGTGGGCAACTTGGGAACACAGTTGTAAGAGGTGGGGAATGGAGCCCAGCTCTAGAGCCACACTCTCAACAATGATGCTTTTGGGGGCAGATGGGGATGGTGAATTGAGATGGGAGTAGCTAATAGGTTTGTGCCCTCAAACCCACACCCCACGCACAGTATGAAGTTTATCTCACAGAAGGTGACAGCGTAGGATATATAGTAATTCCCTAAATGTTTCAACATGTTCCAACCTTTCTGACAGCACTAATTAACCATCAAAGATAAACAAAGATTGGAGCCAGGCAGTGGTGGTGCACACCTTTAATCCCAGCACTCGGAAGACAGAGGCAGGCGGGTCTCTGAGTTTGAGGTCAACCTGGTCTACAGAGTGAGTTCCAGGACAGCTAGGACTGTTACACAGAGAGACCCTGAAAGCATTGAAGTTCATTAGACCCTAAAATTTCATCTTTCCCTGCAGTTGTGCTTTTATTCACTCAGCGAATGCTTTACTGAGCACCGGACATCTCCTCTGTCAACCCCTGCCAGCAATCAGAGGACACCAGTGGACTGCTGCGCCTGTGCCCACAACGTCCACTCCAAGGGGTGAGCGACTCATTAAAACTGCCCATGATAGCATAGTACCCACGAGGACACTGAATCCACGGTGCCCACATTCCATGCCCCCTACCCCGATGATGGATGTTCATAGGAACTTATTTATGAGTGACCCTGTTTAAGCCTGTGGAATTTCTCCTTGATCCTGGAGGGCCATTGAGAAAATTGTATAGTGTTCTGACGCCTCGTCTAGGGTGCTTGCCATTCAGGCTCCCTGGTTAGGCCGTGAGCTGGGTGAGCAGCCCTTGCTCGGGTCCTGCTCCTCATTTCCCAGCCGGTGTCTTTGGTGCATGGCACTTCTGGATCAGCAGGTGGCGCTGTTGAGAGGCAATTGGCTTATGCGACTATCCTTCGTGGGGTTTGTTGCTGACCTGCTGGCGAGAGGAAGCCTGGCTCTGTGTGCCCTAAAGGGTTTGTCTTGTCCCTAATTCACTCCTCCAACTCTCTTTGCCTTTTGGCCACCTACACCACATTTGCACCTTGATACTCTTGACTTCACAAGTGACAGAGTCAAGGGCATGGGCTGACACCCCCCCCCCCCCCCCCCCCCCCCCCCCCCCCCCCCCCCCCC
>PVIU01011238.1:6867-65835 GCA_004026605.1 Ondatra zibethicus
CAGGTGTAATTCTGATAGGTTTACCTTTATACGTTACTTGGCCTTTTTCCTTTGCAGCTCTTAGTATTCTTTCTTTATTCTGTATGTTTTGTGTTTTGATTATTATATGGCGAGGGGATGTCCTTTTTTGATCCAATCTATTTGGTGTTCTGTATGCTTCTTGTACCCTCATAGGCATGTCCATCTTTAGGTTGGGAAAAAATAGGTAACATAAAAGTAGAGAGGTGGATTGGTAGGATTGACTTCATAAATTTCTGTCTCTGGTGATGATGTTCCTCATGCTGGGAGTTCAGAGTAGAGCAAATCACTCAGCTAGAAAACAGGAGAAAGAGGAAAGGCTTGTGGACCCATACTCATTTTGGGGGGCATGATCTCACTGGTGAAAGGACCACTCAATGGTTTACACAAACCTCTTTTTTGTTATTAATTTTGGAGACATCGCCTCCATATTTAATCAGGCTGCCCCAGAAATTTCTTTTAACAATGCTTTCCTCAAATTCAGAATCTTCTTGTATTGCCCTGATGAGAGCTGGAGTTGCAGGTGTACACGACCATGCCTAAGAGCCCTAGCTCTTAATATGTCTAAGTGTTTCACTATGCCACCACCCTGGGGCTCACAAGTTATGGGCACCTTTGGAAAACGTCACTCACATTTAAACCATAGCAAAAGGCAGTGTAAATAGTTGATTAGGCAGAAATAATGGGGATGGTGTGAACCTTTTTTTTCTGAATGTTTTCTACCTATGGCTTATTAAGTCCATGTTTTTGGAATGCACAGATAGGCAGAGATGATTATTTAAAATCTATTTAGAACTAAATTATGTGTATAAATGTGTTAAAATTAAATTATTTTAGAGATCTCATTGGACTAATGTTTTTTATATTTCAAGTTTATAATGATTTATTAGACAAGGCATAAAAAATCAGACCTCAATATTATCAATGAACACAATAAAGACCATAAAAGGACAACACCCCAATAAAAAGTATTCAAAATTATATGTCTGTTTAGATACATATATGAATAAATTTTAAATTTTATGATTTAGTAGTGAAAAGGCAAGTAGCTCATTGTAGCAAGATACAATATAAACTCAAAAAAACCAGTAGCCCTCCTTTGCACAGATGGTAAATGGGCTGAGAAAGAAACCAGAGAACATCACCTTCTACAATAGGCACAAATAGCATAAGATGTCTCGGAGTAACTCTAACCAAACAAGTAGAAGACCTGTATGACAAGAACTTTCAATCTTTAAAGAAAGAAATTGAAGAAGACACCAGAAAATAAAAAGATCACCCGTGCTCTTGGGTAGTTAGAATTAACATAGTAAAAATGGCAATCTTACTAAAATCAGTCTACATATTAAATGCAATGCCCATCAAGATTCCAGCAAAAATTTTCACACACCATGAAACAACAGTACTCAATTTCATATGGAAAAGCAAAAAACACAGGCTAGCCAAAACAATCCTGTACAATAAAGGAACTTCTGGAGGCATCACAATCCCTGACCTCAAACTTACTACAGAGCTACAGTACTGAAAAACAAGCCTGATATTGGCATAAAAACAGACAGGAGGACCAATGGGACTGAAACAAAGGCAAGGATATCAATCCACACACCTACGAACACCTGAGTTTTGACAAAGAAGCTAAAAATATAAAATGGAAAAAAGAAATCATATTTAACAAATGGTGCTGGCATAACTATACATCAACATGTAGAAGAATGCAAATAGATCCATTTCTATTACCATGCACAAAATTCAAGTCCAAATGGATCAAAGACCTCAACATAAAGCCAAACATACTGAACCTCATAGAAGAGAAGGTCAAAAGTACACTTGAGCACATTGGCACGGGAGACCACTTCCTAAATATAACCCCAGTATCACAGACACTGAGAGAAACAATTAATAAATGGGAATCTCCTGAAATTGAGAAGCTTCTGTAAAGCAAAGGACATGGTCAACAAAAAATGGCAGCCTACAGAATGGGAAAAGATCTTCATCAACCCCACATTGGACAGAGGGCTGAATTTCAAAATATACAAAGAACTCAAGAAATTGGTCATCAAAAGAACAAATAATCCAATAAAAAATGTTGTATAGGCCTAAACAAAGAACTCTCAACAGAGGAATTTAAATGGCTGAAAGACAATTAAGGAAATGGTCAACATACTTAGCCATCAGAGAAATGCAAATCAAAACAACTCTGAGATTCCATCTTATACCTGTAAGAATGGCTAAGATCAAAAACACTGATGACAACTTATGCTAGAGATGTTGTGGGGTAAAGGGAACACTCTCGCATTGCTGGTGGAAATGCAACCTGGTACAGTCCCTTTAGATATTTGTATGGCAATTTCTCAGAAAATTAGGAAACAACCTTCCTCAAGACCCAGCAATGCCAATTTTGGGTATATCTCCAAAGGATGCTCAATTGTACCACAAGGAAATTTGCTCAGCTATGTTCATAGCAGCACTGTTTGTCATAGCCAGAATCTGGAAACAACCTAAATGGCCCTTGACTGAAGAATGGATAAGAAAAATGTGGTACATTTACACAACGGAGTACTATACAGCAGAAAAAAAATATGACATCTTGAAATCTGCAGGCAAATGGATGGATCTAGAAAGCATATATTGAGTGAGGTAACCCAGACCCAGAAAGACAAATGTCACATGTACTCCCTCATAAGTGGCTTGTAGACATAAAACAAAGAAAATCAGCCTGCAATTCACAATCCCAGAGAACCTAGACAATAATGATGACCCTAAGAGAGACATACATCGATCTAATATACATGGGAAGTAGAAAAAGACAACATCTTAGTAAATTGGGAGCATGGGGACCGTGGGAGAGGGTTGAATGGGAGAGGGGAGAGGAAAGGAGGGGAACAGAGATAAGTGTATAGCTCAATAAAATCAATAAAAAATTTGCCAAGCCAGTTCATAGACATTTTTCCAAAAAAATGTATACAGTTTTACTATACTACCCAATTTTACTAGTAATAACAATTTTAAAAACAGAGCTATGTCAAATATTACTTAGTCTCTATACCATTGATGTATAGAATCTAGGTTCTGTGAAAACCTAACCGAAGTGGTTAGATGGATTACTTGGATGTTATTTGGTTGAATGAAAGTCTTGCTTCTCAGTGAGTGTCTCCTGTCTCCCTTGGCTATAGCTTCCCTGTCTCCTGTGGTACCTCCAGCATCCATCGGTTTCCCAGAGGATGCAGATCCTTGCAGCTGGTGACTCTGTTCATGTCTTATAGCTGCAATGCATCATTAAGGGAGAGGGTAGGAGCACAGAGACAAACAGAACAAAGTGCTAATTAGTATCTGAAGATTGTGTTTATATACTTGAATAATCAGTTTGATTTGATAATGTCCCCTGTGTATAAATGGAAGATGATTATTTTAAAGCTACTGCAAATATCCATCTTTGTCATTGTTACTGTCATTTTCTTCCAGCTAATTTCATTTTTTGGAGTCTCAGGGGATGAGATACTATCTGAAGTCAGAAATGGCTGATTTTATCGAGAGCCTCTCACCACCTGCAGTCCACAGAAATGTATAAGGAGCAATGGTGGATATTTTCTCAGCTCTTTACTACTGTTAACTTTCCAAAATATCTAACAAATTTCCTAACATACAGGTGGCACATGCAACTACTCTCTGGTAGAGAATTAAGCTCATCAGTAGTCTGATTAATTATTTATAAGAACGTCTGAAGTTGCCTAATTAAAACTTGGGTTTATGAGAATCAACCAAAAATGCTTTTCCTAAGACTCCTTTCTATCTTGATATTTTTTCAACATTTTATTAAATTATTATAACCACTGCCACAGTAGTCACTGGAAACAGAGGATTTACAAATATGTTAATTTCTTTAAAATAACTTTGATTTAATTTACATTAAATTTACAATGTAACCCTCATGTTCTCAATTTATAAATGATCTTTAATGATGTAAAGTAATTTACAGGATATCAGAACTTGTGAGTGCCAGGATTGTATAGTCCAGTGCAGCTTACAGGATCACAACTAGTTAGTGCCAGGATTGCATTGTGTAATACTGATTTCATTGTCTATCTCTCAGGAATGAGTCTCATGAATGTCATAAATGTTTTGCATTTAACTACCACCTGAAAGCATATTTAATGCAAATGCCTCTGTACCTGCCAAAGGAATAAATTAATATGTTATTCTGTCCTTGAGAGACAGCACAACTAAAAATAGAAGTAATGAATCTATGAAAAGGAAGATTCTCTTGATCAAGATTAGCAAATCAGTATCAAGAAAGCCAGGGCACCTATGGATAATCTATCTTAGTGCTTGCTACCTCCTAATGATTGCATTCTCATTGATTTCCATTGGGGAGCAGTGACTTATTATGGGAAAATTTAAAAACATTCATTTCATACCATTTATACTGCAAATACTGTTATTATTTTTCATGGTTGCTCTGAATGATAGGTTAATTTGTCCTTACATTAGAAATTGTTTGCCAAGCTCTAACCATCACCTATTTGTCACCAGTAGGCTTTCCGCCATACCTTTGAATACTCAAGAGCATGCTCCCATGCAGCAGGGATGTTTATGGATGCCTTTATATGAAACATAAAGACACAAGATATAGCCATGAAGAGAAAAGATGCAGGAAACATATCTGGAGAAAGTTTGTGGCCAACCATGGGAAGAAACAAAATGAGGGTAGAGTGGAGATTGAAAGATGGCTATAAAAAATACACTTCCTTTGTGATTTTTTTTTTTACTTTTGAGACTGAAATTTAATTATAAAGTCTCTCATTTCACTTTCCTCCCTCAAACTTTCCCATATACCCTTCCTAACTCTCCTTTAAATTGCTACTTGTTACTGTATGCACATGTTCTGTTTGGTTTTAAAGACTGTCTGTTCAGATACTTTCTTGCCTTCTCTTTTGATGTGGGATTCCCTTCTGTGAACTGTGAATACCATTGGTTAATAAAGAAACTGTCTTAGGCCTGTGATAGGGTAGAGTAGAGCTAGGTGGGTAAAACTAAGCTGAATGCTGGAAGGAAGATGGCAGAGTAAAGAGAAGCCATGTAGCCCTGACTGAGACAGGTGCCGGAACATTCCCCGGTAAGCTACAGCCACATGGCAATACACAGATTACTAGAAATGGGTTACATTCATATGTAAAAGTTAGCTAATAAGAAGCTAGAGCTAATGGGCCAAGCAGTGATTTAATTAATGCAGTTTCTGTGTGGTTATTTTGGGGCTGAGCTGCTGGATGGCCAGGAAACAAACAAGTGGTCTCCTACAACACTCTGCTCAGTGACTAACACAGAACTAGCTGTAGTTGTTAGCACCTTTTTAACCCATATTATTGAAATGAGGAATGGGGCGAAGAACACCATTGATAAGTTTTATTTAAATAAGAATGTTTTTTGTTGTTTTTTTTTTTTAAAGAAATTTAATGAAATACTTTTGTTCTTTCTGGAAGTTGAATTTGGAGAGAGTGGGGTTAACAATGTAAAATACAATAGCCTTTGCTTCGCTGGTAAATAAATTAGTATAATTTGTTCCTTTGAAATTTGATTTAAAATGCATACATGAAATAATATTGCAGAATTTCTGAAAGAGAGTTTAATTAGCGATTAAACACTGATAAGGGGGCACAAAGCGAGGTCTATTCTTGACAATTCTAAGACAAAACTGGTTATGTTACACAGATGTGGTCATTGCAGTTTCTCACAAAGGAAATTCCAGTAGGTAATGACCAACGCCTCACACTAGGGAAGGGGATTTTACTCACTCTTCAGTAGCACAGCCACCCTCAGTGATTACAAAGCTGATGATTTTTTGTTGTAGTTGTTGTAAAATGAGCTGACTAGGTTTTTGCTTACAGTAACAAATGCCATTCAGACCAGTCTGAATCCATTTCAGTAAAGCAGAGCACTTTCAAAGTCAGAGTGGCTTTCACACTGGAGACACTAACATTTAGTTAAGGAAGGAAACACACTATGCATAAGAAGTTCCAAAACCATGTAAGATAGTGTGGCTCACCTGCACCCTTGCTTCTGTGACTGTTTCCAGCACACGAACTGAAGACCCTTATTACAGCGGGTTAGTCAAGGCTGTCTTCTAAGGCAAAAGTGATGAGAGCATGTTGAACTCTAATAATGACATTAAAGTCTTACTGATCTGATTTATATCTTTTAGTCAAAAGTACAGCTCTTTTCTTTTAGGTCAAGGTAGAACATAAAAAGTTAAAAACCCAAACCAACCAACACAAAGTGGTAGAAGGCAGATGGCCATGTTGGGATTAAGTAGACTATAAATTGATATGGTCGGAGAAGTGGGGAGCAGGTGTGGCATTAGAGGGAAGTTTCCTGTGACATTTAGAGTGAGACTAAACCCCCTGTAAGTTGAGCCTCTGAGTGTTAAGCTTAGGCATGGCAAGTGATAGCCACAGTGCCGTACAGGCATTCTTTCTGCACGTCCTCTGAGCCACAGTATGGCATTGCTATGTAAGGCCACAAAGCAGATATGTTGATATGAAGTTAACGAAAGGAAACATGGAGATTTACTTATTTGAAATGACACAGTGTGTGAGAACATAATCCTGCACACCCCTGAGGAGGAATCAAAGACAAAACAATCTACCACACCACCAGCCGAACAGGTTCCCGGGGAGCTAAGCCTTGATCCTATGCTTAAAAGGACTTATTTATTTCTTGAAATAAGATAGAGATGGAACTGTGGAGGCAGCAATTTCAATGAAATGCCACTTTTCCAGGAACTCTATATTTATGTTCCCAGTAAACTCTTAAAGTAGTTATTACTATAACCTTTTGATATTTATGAGGTCTTAGATATATTAAATAAAGAATGCATAGCTAATAGAGGACAGAAAATAAGCAGATTTTTTTCTCTGTTGAGGTTTTCACAGTCTCCCTTGTACAAAGCTACTGAAGGGGAAATGTAGATATTGAATCTGTGTTTACATAAATATGTTTCTTTCCAAACTTTGTTTGATATCCTACCCTTTCTCTCAGATTTATCATTTATTTTATGTAAATTTGCCAATCTGTTCACTTACTCACCAATAGAAATGATGATAGGTCAAACAAAAAGAGAAAACCTGTGTTGCACCATTGAGAACATTTTGTAATATCTATATATTGGGTAAAAAATCTGTTCTTAGGAAAGAATCTGTAATTTCTCCCTAGGATTTGTAAGGTTGTGAATTACTTTAAAGCACATGATACTAATGAGGTCTATAAAGTGACTAAGTGGAACAAATGCAGACAAAGATAAGAGCTGGGTGTTCTGAGAAAGTGTGGCTTGAACCATTGGCAGCAGGGAGGAGCTGTCTTTCATCCTGGCATTGTGTTGTACAGGTGGTCAGAGGCAACGTTATGATACTTTAAAAAGCAAAGTAAAACAGAAAATCTTATGATCATGCTTCCCTGGACACACAAGTGCCTTATTGCTGAGTATAAATTCATTCTTTTCCTGTTGAGGTGTTGTTGATGAGTTGTCCTGTGGTTGGGCATCCAGTGAAGTAGTTGCCCTGATTGTATACCTATGCCGTTTGAAATGCCCATGTTTCAAACAGAGCAGGAATAGGAATCTAATTATGGCAAAGGGATGGCATAGTTGAGGCTTCTATGTCTTCTAGAAGGCTCACTCCCTGCTTGTTTCAAAGCTATGCTTCTTACTGACTGGTCAGAACATGCTCTGCTCTCTCTCTCTCGTCTCTCTAGGGACACACACACACTCTCACACACACATTCTTCCTTTCTTAAGCATATACATGTAATACCTTGCAAATTCTTATAAATGCAAATCTACTGTCCTATACAATCTGTCAATGATGTCCCTTACATTTCAATTCTGTCTCATTGACTTAGTTATTGCCTTTGGCTCCATAATTTAATCTCTAAGAGAATTAGTAAATGGGAATCCTTAGTACAGTACCCACCTTTTTGGTGATTCCTAATAGAAGCTCATCACAGGTATCATTTCACTGTATTCATCCATATGGCGATTATATAGAGATGAGCTTGGTTACCCATAGCTATCTACCCGCAGACTAGTCTTCCCTGCATCTCCTCTTTTTGCTTGCTTCTGTGATAGCTCAGAATTTAACAGGCTACATCTGCAGTCATGTCCCTTCTTATCAAGTGTGTTGTTCCTGTAGCATTTCATGTGTGTGAAATTGTTATGATTGCATTATTCAATTTTAGGTTCATTGTTGACAATCTTTGACAGAATTTTTATGACATTTGGTCCTTTTCTACACTGATCTAGTCAGATGTAAAAGTCAAGCACCACCTTGGAAAAATGAATGGGTAAAAGTGGTCAGGAGAACACTTAGTTTCTAGTTAACTTTTTTGTTTTGTTTTTCTGCTGTAAAAGATATGGCTAACAATCTTTAAACAATGATCCCCAAGCCTCAGGTGTAGGAGTGTTTTGTAGATGTATCCATTGGCTGTGGTTTTCCATAGTAATTTTCTTCTGTTGCAGAGGAAGGTTTCTTTATGATGGTTGAAGGCTACATTTATCTGTGGGTATAAAGATAAATATTTATAGATTTTTACACAAGATGCCCCAAAAGTCTCACCAACATGACCACCAAAATTTAGGCTGAACAAGGATGATACTAAATGAACCTAGGAACAGGATGGAGCCATGAGACCTCAGCCTTAAACAAAGGATAACAAGCAATTGAGTGAAGCTGGAAGCAGGCAAAATAGCCTCCTCCACCAAGGGAGAGGAACATACCAACTGATCGTATTGTGCCAAGTCATAATCAGTCCTGAAAACCCATATGTACATACAAAAGCATATATGCATGCAATATCAAAAGCTGAAAAAGGAGTCCAGGAAATTGAAGTAAAGCAGGTATGGAGGAAAGGAAAGGGAGAATGTTGTAATTAAATTGTAGTCCCAAAGGTAAATAATTAAAAAAATATGACTAACCTTTATTCCTCCCTTGCTCCAACATTAGCTCCTCTGCTAATGGTAAGCAGGCCAGTGTCTCTAAGCAAGATCAGTGCCTGAGAACCTTTGCTGATTCAGATGCAGTGTTTGAGGCACTACACTGTACATTTCCTGGGTAAATGTTTAATAATGGAAGGAATATATGAAAGTTAAGTATGCTGAGAATATGAGAAGTGAAATAAGCTTGAATTACAATGGAAAATCAGAAGAAAATGTAGGTATCCCACTGTTAAACATGTGTAGCTAGGAATCCATCTAGGGCTAAGACTATCTGTTAGTAAATTGAGCAGAAGTTTAAATGCCTCAAGATATGTTAAGTAATAAAGCAAAAAGATGAGCTACAACAGGGATCTGATCTGATACCTACTTATGCCAATGGGTTAGCAGGAGAAACAAAAGATCAATGATCGGACCAACAGCAGTTACTTTGTTTTTATTTTCCTCTATCATTATTTAATATGGATATATAAAGAAATGAAGGTTTATTGTTGAGGTTTATTTTATCTATTTGCTTAGTTTTGCTATTTAATGCAAGGGGGTGGTATTACTCTGTTTGCTAGACTGGTCTATGAACTGCTACAGTAAACTAAGTAATTTTCTTACCTTAGCCTCTGGAGATGGCATTACAGATCAGGATCACCAAAGGTGACTGATGGTTGATTTTAATCTATAGCGTAGCCTCATTGACTGATGGTTCTTTCTGCTGCTTTTCAGTTAGAATCCAGTTAATTTCAGACATATTTAGGCAGAATTGTTGTAGTGCTAGTGAAAGTAGACATCATATCTTTACTATCAGAATACATGCAATCAATGCCATTGAAGAAAACCTAAAGAAGACTTTCTCCAGTTTCTTAGGGAAACTGAGGAATTTTATTCAATTAAGATTCAGGGACACAATGAAACTGATTTTTTCCTACTGTTAGACTGGAGATATATCTTTCTCCCTCTCACTTTCCCGTGCAATTGCTCTCTGTATTTTGCACTCTCTCACACACAAATACACACTAGCATTTCACTGTTTCACTCACATACCTAAGAGTGTGAGGGATAATTCAAAGGGGAAAAGGGAGAGGGAGAAAGATATGGGGCAAATGAGAGAGGCAGATTGGGAGAGTTAAGCGAAAGCTAACAGAGTCAGAGATATTGACATGACAGGATCTATACAGAAAACAAAGGATGTACCTAAAACAAAACAGCCAACAGTTTTGGAATTTGGCTTCTGAATACATATTAATAAAGGTAACATTGTTAAGTAGTATAAGTTGCTCAGTGTGCTAAAAATGCCACTTAAACATTTAGGAAAGGATTAAAATAAAAATCTTTTTCAAAAGCTGTGCTTTGTGTTACATGCTAATGTTGAGAAATTTCCTTTTCTTTGAAAAACAACTTAAATTCAAGAACAGAGTATTCAGTTCACTATAAAGGTGAGCATTGAAAATCATCATTTATAAAGATGTAGCTGGGATCTATATACAAGGAAAGCAGTAAATAATCTTATGCTTTAAGTAATAGCATATTCTTCAAATTAATGAACTGTTTTTGTGTCAGATTCTGTTGTGAAGGAAATTTTATTTTCCAGATGTTAAGGTAAACTATGGATCCAAGTAAATTCTCGATCTGAAAATGATATATAATGGAATAATGTGAATTAAAAACAGATCAAAGCACATAGGCTGAAATTTATTAAAGGATACCTCTGGATTTGGTAACATGAGCTGTACTACTGATACCACAAACATGACTTCAATCAGTGGACATCTTGTGAGAATATTTGACAATTCTTTTATGTTATGCACAGTAGTTAATAATTGGCTACTATGTTAGTTTGTTTCTTCAGACAGAAAAGAAAACTTTGTACTCCCTTGAAGATATGGAGAGAAAAACATTTCCACCCTTTCTCAGTGCTAAAATATTTTAAAATTTCAATTCACATAAAATTGCATTTACAGGATATAATGTGATGCCTTAGTACACACAACATCTTAAATCTTTCTTACTTACCTCTGCCAGCTTGTTAACTCCATGTAACTTTCTCTATTACCTCATTTCCAGAGATCTGTGATTACTAGGCTAATCAGGCACTCTCTTTGGCACCATGAGTATAGCAGAATAAAGCTTTCTTCATAAATGATCATGATTATGCAGCATCAATAGAGAGTGGAGGCCAGACCAGCACCACTGGGAGTCATGTCAGTATATGACCCAATCATATTGTCTGTAATGGACTGTGTGTGTGTGTGTGTGTGTGTCTGTGTGTCTGTGTACATACATATACATGTGCTACTTCTCATGAACAGAACAGTGAGAGCACCAGGGTTTGGTACCTCCTGTAGCCTTCCCTTTTAGAAGGTAAATCGTATGAAATGGGACTTTTTGTGATGTAATTATTCTGTTGTTGGTATAATTCTGGTATAGTTACATAGCATTGCCGCTTTCTTCAGCAAATATATTCCACTCTTGAGCTAGCACTCTCTAGGGCATTAAAGCACTCAGGGCAATGGTATTTCCTTTCCATTTGCTTGAGCACCTCAACTTCCATTCCTGGATAGGAAGCAATAAAATGTACTCACTATTTTCCTTTCTCTTTTATTTTAAAATTTTGGGTTATTAGGACAAATTGGAATAACAAATTTCAGAGAACAGTGAAAAAAATTTGAAAAGATCTTCAAGAGAAAGATTGAAAGAAATAAGTAAAGAGAGCTAGAAAGAAAAAACACATGCAAAGCATTGTGCAAAGTGAGATTTTCAAACTTACCCCCCAAAAATCTTAGTGTCTAAATGGCAAAAGATCTCTCAAGAAGATAAAATATGAAAATATGATAATATTCAAAGGATGTAGAGCATTTGTATGAGTCAATATTCATCTTTTAGAAAACTTGTCAGAAAAATATCAAGTGCTATAATTTGACAAGCAAAGTAACTGAAGAATGATGTGGCCATGGCCTTAGTCATCAGGTCCAGAGTAGGAGTTTTTGCTTCCTACTGTTTATGAAACTTTCAGGGTTCCTGACAAAGCTGTGAATCTTCTCCCCAGAATATGTGTGCTTGTGTGTGTCCTGGTTTTATGCTTGTGTGTGTCTCCTGGTCTTGTGCTTGTGTGTGCATCCTGGTCTTTGGCTAGTTGCACTTGCTGAAATGTTCTTACCCCATCCAGTCATCTACGGACTCTAAAAAGGACCCTTGAACACCTGAGGGTCATTTTCCAGTTACCTGACATAGTTCAAGTTCAATGGAATGTTTGTTAGTTTCTTTATATAATTAGAGAATCAGAGAGGGAAATTATTAGAATTCAAGTGGGATGGACAGATAATTGAAAATCTATAAATAAAATAAATGGCAAACACATCTTTATCCACTTTCTAGACCTAAAACACCTGTAAAAGCAATCCTGGAATAATAATTTCTATGGGTAGAATATAGATGCCAAAATGTCTTTCATTACGTGATGATATTAGCAGATGAGAACTTTGAGGGAAGATAGGTCATGAGGGTGGGGCCTTCACACATGGCATGAGTTTCCTTATAAGGATCTAAAAAGAACAGAGTTGATTCCTGTGGGATACACATAAGAATACATATATAAACAATGGAGTCTTAGCCAGACCTTGAATTTATCAGTACTTGAACTTGGACTGTTTAGCCTCTAGAATGAAGATAAATGGGTTTCTGGATTTGTTTATTTGTTTATAGTAAGGTACAAAAATTATGACACTTTCGTTAAAATGAAAAGAAGTAGACTAAGGCAAGGAGCAAAAGTTTTTCTGAGATGAGGTTAATTTGGGATCAGCATTCCAGCATTCAAACTGGTGGGTCAGAATGGGACTTTGGCATTGTTTTACTAGATATAGGAAAATAAATAAATATATAGAGACACATGCACACACGCACACACACACACACACACACACACACACACACACACACGAGAGAGAGAGAGAGAGAGAGAGAGAGACAGACAGTGGCAGAGACAGACAGAGAGGCAAAGAAAGAAAAGAAAAAATTAAGTATAGAAAAGAAATACATACACTTTCACCTTGATAATATATGAGCTAATAATCACACGTAATGATTCTGAAGACAAGCTCTGGTTTCAGACTCTTTGGATGGTTATCTCATGTACCAGGGCATGAGACTGGGCAATGCACCCATTCTCTTTGTTTTGGTATGTATAGATAAAATTAAAATAATATAGTATTTCTTCATGAGGTTTCATGCTAATTCAAATGTTTTAAAATATTCAAAACAGCAAGTGATCAGTAATTGTAAGTTAATGTTTTGAAAAAATAACAATGAAAACCAAACAATTTAAAATAACAAAATATTTACAACTTTAGGTAAATTTCCTAAATTATAAGTATTGTTGATGCTATTATATCGAAGCCAAGCAAACTATGAAAATCTGTATATGACCATATGAATGAGAGAAGAAGGGGGTTGGGACATTTAAAGAAATTTGTAGGGGAGTGAAAGAATACTTGATTAGATAATTTATATGATACACTTTCTTTGGAAGGATGTGGGTAAAGGAAGGTTAGTTAATTTGTGCTAGTTAGGACCCTATAAATTTGAGGTTTTCATAATGAAGCTATTCTGTGTGGGTTATAATAGAATGGTTTGGGGGAGGGTATTTTATCTCCCATGATACAATGTTAAATTTTAAATCTTTTTTTATCTTTCTTATTTCTGCTTGTTTTGTTGACACACAGAATTATTCCCGTTGATTAGTAATTATTTATTTGATGCCATAAGAAAAAGTTGGTTGCTCCATTAATGCCAAAGGCTGTGACTTAAAGTTATTTTAAGGTTGCAAGTGCTCTGTCCTCTAGCCAGTGACTAGTGGCATCCCTACCTGCCCGGAGCATAGACAAAAAATCAGTCTAGGAACCATCATTAGTGAGGGCAACCTGAATTGTCCCCACAGCATTTACATTGTATGAGATAGGACACAAATGGTGGCAGGCAGAACTCTCCTCAGCGTGGATTTATACATGGCTTTTAAGTTGAGTTATAGAGTTCAGTAGTTCCTGCTTTAATGGTAAACTAACTACAGGCAATTACTTAATAGACCTTTCAATGTCAGAGTGCTTATACCTGTTGGATTGAAAGGTATTTATCTTACATAGGGTGAAAACATTTTGGTAGTGTAAGAGAAAGAGATATCAGTAGTGTGTTTTGAAAATCTCTACCTGTGAATAAGTAAAATTGATATTTTTTTCTTACTACAAGGAGTGAATTTTTTATCTTCTCAGCTTGACAGAGCATAGACAATTGTTATCTAAACATTCACTTATACAAGGAAAACATTCAAGCCCAGTGTCATGGCTATTTTCGGTTGTCAACTAGGCCAGAACTGATTATAACTAAACCTCAAATATCTGGGTACATCTGTGAGGGAAATTGTTTTTGGTTTGTTTTGTTTTGTTTTTGAAAGACAGGGTTTCTCTGTGTAACAGCCCTAGCTGTCCTGGAACTAGTTCTTTTAGACCAGGCTGGCCTCGAATTCACAGAGAGCCTCCTGCCTCTGCCTCCCAAATGCTGGGATTAAAGATGTGTGCCACCACTTCCTGGTCAGTGGAAATTTTCTTAATTAAATTCATTTGAAGTGGGAAGACCCTCTTTGAATCCAGATCTTATGAGAGGAGAAGATCCATCTTAAATCTGGACCACACTTTCTTCTGGCAGCCTATATAAAAGACAAGGAGAAGGGATGTTTCTCTATTTGCCTGTTTGCTCTCACCCTCACTAACAAGCCCCATTCCTTCATGGTTATTAGAGCCTACTTATTCAGGATTCCAGTATTTAATTAAGACCAGATAAGACATCCAGCCTTGTGAACTAAGGTACTGCTGGATTCTTGAATCTTCCATTAGGAGACAGTCATTATTAGACCAGTTGGATCTCACCCTGTAAGCCATTCTAATTAACCTCATAAATCCCATCATTCTGTGTTTTTCTTCTAGATAATCCTGAATAATACACCCAGCAAACACAACTGAAACACCAGTGCTCAAGTATAGGATTATCTGAGCCTGTAGGCAGCCTGTCCTACAGCTAGTCCCCAAGTCAGCAATATCCTATGCTTCTTTTGTAGTTGGAGTGTGCCTACAGGATTATGTTTTAAACCGTTTTCCCCTGCCTGTTGATGCTTTTTTTTTTTTAGGTGTTTGTAGAATCTTTGGAACATGGGAAGAATCTAGTTATCAGGCAGAACACATAGGAGTAGACTTTAGAAAGTTACTATAGCATCCGGTTCAATTTACACTGTTTCTTTCTTGGTTTGCTGCTGTGTTTCCAGGGGCCACCCCTAGCAGTTCATAGATCCCAAGAGAGGATGTAAGGAGTCAGTGAGATAAGAATGAGCCAGGCATGATGGTTGGGAGATCTTGAAGACGGACTGACTGGCAGTCAGAGTGTTTCATTTACACAGAATTCAGTAAGCAGAGCTACATTCATGTTATTACAAAACATAGATCATATCATTTTTGTCTATGTACATGTATTTCACTCCCTCTTACATATTTTCTAGTCATCATTGACAAACCATAACAGAACAGTTATCTTTTACAATCATTTTCCCTCAAGTTTAACTATCATTGATAAACAATTATCTTCATAACCATTTTTACTCATTAAACCCATAGCCCAATTTTTAAGAATCTAGAGACTTATGATAGCCAGTTTTCAAGATAATAACTTTTGTGGCTACAAGAATACTGGACCAAAACAAATCTCTAAGCCAGCCCAAGCAGATTGTCATGTCCCAGACAGTGTATTATTAACTCTTAATGATCAGAATGCCCAAGAAAAACCTTCAGACCAAAGCTGCTGCAGTTATTATTCAAATTCTGGCATAACATTTACATTTTATGTCTTTATAGAATTTGTTTGTATGTCTAATTCTGCCATTCTTTTGTTCTTTGGTCTTATGACATCACAGTGGCTCTGCATGAGCTTAATTTTTCTAAAAAAGAGTGGTCCTGACATCTCATTCTTTTATCATCTTTCTATGTCATTCTTTGTCCATCAATATATGCATCTGTGTAAGGCAGAGTTAACTTTAGCTAACCTAACTTTGTTGCTGTATATGTCACTTAATTGCCTGAGTGTATAGTGGGAAGAGGCTTGGAATCTCATCATTGGTGAACTCCTCTAGCCCACCTAAACTTGTTGACCTTTTAAAGTTCACATTGTTTTGATCTTATTCCTGAGTAAGTACGGGGACAGATGGTTCAAGAATATCTCATAGCCTCATAAAGAGGCCTCTGGCTTCTTTATGTGTGTCACAGCCTCTAAGGCACCAGGAAGTCTTTGAAGTAGATAAGGCTATCTCCCTAAAAGTGGGAGGGGTAGCATGTTCAGCACTTTCCTGGGAGAAGGCAAAAATGATTTATAAGAAAATTTCCATCCATCCAATAACTCCAAATGGTACAAATATTAAAAGTACCCCAAGTACACAACAGGCAGCGATCAAAATGAAAAGTGGTACGGTGGCCATCTTGTGACTCAACGTTGGTGGATCTTTGTCAAGCAGCTGTGCTGGCTTTATGACTTTTGCAGTTTCCATCATGTGGCTGTGCTACAGTATAAGCTGCCTCTGTTATATGCTCATATCACCATGGAATGAGCCATTTCTCTATTCTTACCATCCATGATAGATGAGAACCCTCTGAGACATCCTTACCCCTGTGATGGCACCTTCTGAAACAGTGAACCAAATAAATGTTTTGTACTATAGGTTGTCTCTGCCAATTATTTTGGTCACATTCATGCAAAAAAGCAAAATCACTTTCATTGTTAATTGAAAAAACAGTGACTAATACAGTTTATGGATAATTGTGGCTCTGAATCTCAGAACATAGTAAATTTACCAGTTTTCCTCTTACTTATATTAATGTGAGAAAAAGCAGGTTCATTTATTTTGGAACATCATTTCTGTTTTCCTACAAACTGACTAAACCTTGAATTTATCATTGATATTTGAAAATATTCTGCTGGATTGGGACTGAATGAGCATATGATCAAACCGGACTCTCTGAATGTGGCTGCCAATGGGGGCAGACTGAGAAGCCATCAGCAATGACACTAGAACCTATCTCTTCTTCATGTATTATCCTTTTGGGAACCTAGTCTATTTGGATGCACACCTTCCTAGGCCGGGAGGAGGGGGGAGGGCCTTGGATTTCCCACAGGGCAGGGTACCATGCCCTCTTTTAAGGAAGCAGGGGGAGGGGGAAGAGGTGGGGGGGAGCGGGAGGGCACTGGGAGAAGGGGAGGAAATGTAAATTTTGAATGGAAAAAAATAAAAGAATATGGAAAAAAGGAAATGAAATGATAGATCAATAAAAAAAGAAAATATTCTGCTTTTAAAGGATTCTGTTTCCACCCCTTACTAACGTTTTAAAATAAGGAGCAAATAAAGTAAAATCAATGTAGATTAAATTCATAAAAAGTATTTCCCCAAGAGATGAGTGCACAGGTCTAGGAAGACAGATGTGCATTTTTCTGGCGTCTGTTTAATGCATGGTAGGTGATGCAGGCTTAAGGATATTGGATGTAGGAAATCAGGGCTGGAGATATGGTTCAGCAGTTAGGAGCACTTAAATCTCACGGGGGAAACAAGCTGCTCTTAAGCCTCGGCCACCTGCCCGGCAGCCAATGCCCAGCCGACAAGGAGCTCCATGTCATTTTTGGAGGTTCCTTGTCTCATAATGTTGTGTCGGGGATTTTTTCTAATATCTTATTTTTTCTTCTCTCTTTTTACATTATAGGACTTTGCACATATGTTCTGGCTTCCAGCTTAGTGTTTTTGTGGAATTTCTGAGTGTGCAAATGATTGGGTTTTGCATCTCTCTCAATTTCATGTGCCTTTTCCTGGGCTCTTTTCCTTCTATTTGTTTGTGATGCCCTATTCTGATATGCTAATTTTTGTTCTATCTTATTTATTTTATTTTATTATTATCCTTTAGAGGTCTGTTTGCTTTCTAATGAGAAATAGAATTGTGGCGGATTCTGATGGAAGGGGAGGTGAGAGAGGGACTGGGAAGAGTAGAGGAGGGGAACCCATTATTGAGCATATTATGTGAGGAGAAATGTGTTTTAAATAAAAGGAAAATAATTGAACTTGATAGATTGAAGCATGCATTAGAGCATATTCCATCTGAACTATGATAAGGTACAGTTTTCCATTTGCTGCTTTGAAAGGGTATTTTAAATTTGGTTCCTAGTACTCACTAATTACCATAATTTTTGCTAGCTTTTGGTCTCTTAAAAATTTTCCAAAATCCTAGATAAAGTCAAGACATTGAAAGAAAGTGTCCTACAAAATAAAGTTTTAAAAATAATATTATCCAGACATTAAAAAATATTCTGGATATTTACAGAACTCATTGTTAGACTTAAAAAATATGACATTGCTAAGTAAAATCCATAAAGCCACAAAACTTAAGCATTCCAAAAAACACTTGCTGTAGAGAACCAGAGTTCAATTGCCACAACCCATCTGGTGGCTCACAGACATCTACAACTCCAGTTCCAAGGAATCTGGCATTCTCTTCTGATCTTATTTGGCATGCAGAATGCATGTGGTGCACACACATACATTGAGTCAAATACATGAAATAACTAAATAAATCTAAAAAAAATTAAAAATAGATGAAATTAGCAGAATAATTTCTGCATGTAGACTAATATTCCCAGGACCTAGCCATTCTTAGTTTGTCATAACTAAGCACAAATGAACCACTTTATGTGAAACTCTATATGCCGTGTGTGTGTGTGTGTGTGTGTGTGTGTGTGTGTGTGTGTGTGTGAGAGAGAGAGAGAGAGAGAGAGAGAGAGAGAGAGGAGGGACATATACTCTATATAAATGCATACCTTAATAAAGATATGGATTATCAAAGAATTTTTGCACATATTAGATTTTTTGGGAAACAGAAATGTTGATATATACAAAACACTGTGTAGCTTTGATCTAGTTTTTAATCTTCAGAAAGAAATTAGTGCATGTGAGGAATCCCAATCATGTGAAGTCATGAATCACTCCCATTCAATGTCATCCTGTTTTAGAGGTGAATGGTTCCCCCGGTGAATTCAGTCTATGTAGGAAATGCCAGCATGGATTTTATTCTTTTTTATTTGAAGCTCATACTGTTCTTAGCAAAAAGTCAGTCGACGATGCTTATATGGCAAATTGTCAACGGAGGGGCCTGATTTCATCTCACCTCCAGGCCCTGGGTTCAAGTGATTTGTTGAAAGCCACACTTTGCAGTGATAGGAAAACTTTTTCTACAAACCTCAGTCACTACAGGAGAGACTGGACCATGCACTTAGCATCACTAACCTTCCTCATAAATCACAAAATCCATTAATTGGTGGTCAAAATCCCAGGGAGAAAAAGGCAAAGAGTGATGGACGTTCAAACAGGAGTCTCTGTTGCCGAAAGCTTAGCAGGGCATGGCTTATGGATGCTCCTTTCTGGCATTTGATTACAGATAATGCTTTTTAGGCACTTTTCCTTCATCATGTCTTGCTCAGCATCCCAAGCAGAGATTCTCAGAGACAGGTCTTGGCATTTTGCTTTCACAAGGTTTATGAAACTCAGGGAAGGTCAAGACTTCCTAAATCTCAAGTTTGTACATATGAGGGAGTGGGGTTTTCTGGCATCCAAACACACGTCATCCATTTTCTACTTGCACCCTGGTCAAATATCAAGCCCTTCTATGCATCCAGAGCAGACACATCAGAGAAATACACAGATGATAGGAAAGACCCTGTTTGTAAGTCTGTGAATGTCTAACAGAGCAAAGGAAAATTAAACCAGAGAGAATAGAGGTGATTTCATAGTTTTGTTTCTCTTTTTTCTGAATTATTTAAATTTTATAAGTGATTTTAATTCATATTTTTGGTTTAATATTCATTGAAACCAAAATTGTTTCCCCTTCTCTTTTTCTCCCTCCAACTCTTCCTATGTACTCCACTTTTTCTCAAATTCATGGCCTCTTTTTTTAATTGTTTACATGTATATTTCTAATTATGTAAGTTTAACCTGCTCCATCCAAATACTTATATATACTTATAGTTTTAATATTATAAAACTATTCTGTGATCAATAAATTAATATAAATACATACTTTATCTTGGTTAGATCAATTTTTTCATAAAGCTGTGTTTCAGAATTTTTATAGGGTAGACTTTCCTAAATAACTATGCATTTTTTGTGGAAACACACTTCAAACAGAAAAGAACACTAAGCACTATATATTGCTTAGAATGAATAGAAAAACTACTCAGGCTGTGGGTAAGATTGGTTTTATTAAATTCTAATCAAACATCCTTTTTTCTCCCACTCTACTCCCTAACCAATTGGGTCTAGGCTTCTGTTTACTGGAGAACTAAATCTTGAACAGTAAAGACACAGAGGGCAGGAACCTAGAGTGAGGTTTCCATCTGAAAAACTTTTCCTAAAGTTCTCTTTTTTCATGCTTAATCAAGGAGTGTGAGTTTGACTTTTCTTATCCTTCCTTCTAGGAAGGCTTCCCTGGTGTTGCACACCAAGGCACCAGCATGCTTCTTTCTTTTGAAATTGTTCTTTTGCTTTTGTTTTTGTACCATTCTCATCACCTGATTGACATCCAACTCCAGCTGGAAGCTCTCCCAGTAAACTCTTTGACAGTGGAGATGGTTCAAAGAAATTACATACATAGCAGTAAATATGAAAGTTTAGTGCACAGATTCTACAAGCAAGTGAAAAATGAGGGTTCCACCCTGCAGCTCCCAGTTCCTGGCACTGTTAGATACCTTCAGAAAGTGTGTTAGTGCATGCCCAGACTTCACCATCAACACTTTCATTTTTATTCCTCCTAGAACCCAAAACCTTAAGGAAAGTTTTTCTAAGATGTATTATTCTTTTTATTAGAAGAGTCTTATGAGCTTAGGTTTATCCATCTTGCATTTTAAGATATCTGGCTTCTAGAGGAAAGATTCTAATCTTCACTCTGTATTGTTGGAGCCTGCTCATTCATTTCCTGGATGCCCAAACCTGAATTAATTACTCAGAAATTATATTAATTAAATCACTGCTTGGCCAATTGCTTAAGTGTATTGCTTGCTAGCTCCTACATCTTAAATTAACCCATTTCTATTCATCTGTGTACTACCACTTGGCAGTGGCTTAACAGGCAAGGTCCAGCATTTGTCTCCTCCAGAGGCTACATGGTGTCTCATAAATTCCACCTACTCTCCCTCTATATCTATCTGCTTGGAATTCCTGCCTTGCCCTATTCTGTACTGCAATAGGCCAAAATCATCTTCTTTATTAACCAATGATATTTAGCATACAGAGAGGAAATCCCACATCAACTCTGGATGTTCAGTACAATTAGAAATGAATTACAAATACATGTTTAAAGAGTAATATCAGGCTCAAGTTCCAGATGCTCTTACTCCTATCACTGGCATTAACCAGCTCTTGTGGACCATGCTGTCATTGAACTCACAGAGATCTGCCTGCCTCTGCCTTCTGAGGGCTAGGATTAAAGGAGTATGCCACCACTGCCTGGCAAAAAATCAAAAAAAGCAAAAAACCTGTCACTGGCTGATGTGGGATTCTCCTCTGCATACTGTGACTACTATTGGTAAATAAAGAAACTGGCTTGACCTGATAGGGTAGAACAGAGCTAGGAAGGGAAAACTAAACTGAATCCTGGGAGAAGGAAGGCAGAATCAGGAGAGAAGCCATGGAGCCACTGCCAGAGACAGACATGCTGAAACTTTGCTGGTAAGCCACAACCTCATGGTGATGCACAGATTAATGGAGATGGGTTAAATTAAGATTTAAGAGTTAGCTAATAAGAAGCTAGAACTAATGGGCCAGGCAATGATTTAAATAATATAGTTTCTGTGTGATTATTTTGGGTCAGAGCTTCAGGGCAGCTGGGAAACAAACAAGTGGCCTTCTTACAACAAATTGTTGCACCAATGTGGTCAACTAAATCCATGTAAAACCTAAGAAAGCATGGAGAAGAATTCTTGACACTAAAAAACAAAGTTTAGCTGCATTTTTTCAGCTGGTGGTGTGTGGTAGCTCCTTTAAGAGAGATTTTCCTGATTCAGTGGTAGCAGAAAAAAATGCCACACTGTTTTGAAATGCCAGGTTTCTGGGTCATGCTGCCAGCATGACCTCTAGCTCTTTCAGGAGGCCAAGCATTAAATGGGGTTTGTGAGCAATGTGCTACAACTTGCTTAATGGCAACATAGATCTGCTGTGTGCCTAAAAATGGGCAATGTACATGGCTCTCAGAGGCAGCAAACAGTTCCACCATGCTGGACTGGGCAGCAGTGCCATATATACCCTAGCAATGCCACAGCTTAGATTCTTAAAAAGCACTTAGCATTTTAAGAAATGCTTCTGTTCAGAAAATAATTACAGATATGCAATAAAGACAATTCCAGATGGAAAAGACTTCTAAATGGGTCACAGTGTTGGATAAATATACATAGGCTTGGGAGAGAAAAGAGAAAAGATGTATATACAGTTATAAAAGGAAGTAAATAGTTTATACAAAAGTGTTTAATGAGACAGAGTACAGACAATCATATCAAAGGAGTAAAGATGATAAAATAAAAATTAAAAAGTAATAGAGTAAAAACAAATAAGCCACATAAAAATGGACTATATTGAGAGAGTTTGGATTATGTATATTGTTGTGTTTTCTTTGAATTTTTTGACTGTTAAAGAACTATGTAATGAGAGATATTTCATTGTATGGACTGTTAAGTTAAACCAACATAAAGGTATCTTGACTTCAGAATTTGAATCTAAGGACGTGTTGCTCTGGATGTTTCCACAGAGGATAAGAACCTGTGGATTACTTCCAGACTATTTTGGTTTGATGGACCAAAACCACCTGAAAGGTTGCCTTGAACATCCCTCAAAAAATTAATTTGCCCAACAAAAAGCAGGAATCAGCTTGGAGAGAACCGTGTCCAAATTCCCAAATATTGTTTATAAATGTTTGTTTACATCTAAAGGGGGTAAACTATAGAGACGGGTACTTTTCATTGGTATGGATTTTACCTTATTGAATCAAATTTTAGGTCAATTTCGTTATACTGTGCATATATATTTTTGCTCTTGATTAAGGTATTGTGATTGTGTAGCTCATTTAAAAATGTAATGTATAATTAGGAAATATGGGCTAATAGAGAGTCATCTATAATAGTCAAGCTTCTAGTCATGTTAGTTAGGTTTTCTAGATGTATAGAGATATATTTCACTTAGGTATTTTTCACATCTTTCAGAAACCTTCAGAATGTGGCATTTAAAATGCTTTAGGAACTTAGACTTTTCATGACACTGAGACACATATGCTCCTGACAGCTCCAATCTATTTCAAAAGGAAGATGGGCATCAGATGCTCCTTATGGAGTTGATAAGCCATTTGGGCAAGAAACTGCTCTTGCCTGGACTGCTTGATGCTATGCTGTATGAACTGGACATACAGGACCCACAGAGAAATGACTGCTAAACTTGCCTCATGAAAGTTTATGCTTCATGAAAGAATCTGCCAGACATTTTGCAGGACACAGAAGAAAGTGACTGAAAACTGTCAATATAGGCAGAACTGTCTTTGAAATTTTCTACTTCATGGAAAAGTCTGCTGGATACTATGGGCCTATAGGTTGAAGATGGATGCCCCAACAGTACTATACCAAGCAAAATCTTCAATCACCATAGATGAAGAAACTAAGATATTCCATGATCCGTCCAACTTTAAACAATATCTATCTACAAATACCTCCCTACAGAAGGTGCTAGAAGGAAAACCTAACCTAAGGTTAACTACATTAAAGAAAATACAGGGAATAAATAATCCCAGACCAACAAAGTCAAAAGAAGAAACACATACACCCCACAGCCATCACCAGCGCCACCCACAAAACATTAGGGGAATCAACAATCCCTGGCCATTGATATCTGTCAATATCAATTGTCTCAATTCCCTAGTAAAAAAGATAAAGACTAACAGAATGGATGTGCAAAAAGGATTCATCCTTCTGTTGCCTTCAAGAAACACATCACAGCACCAGGAGTAGACATTACTTCATGATAAAGGGTTGGAAAAAGATATTTCAACCAAATGAACCTTAAAATGTAAGCTGGTGTAGCCATTTTAATATCTGACAAAATAGACCTCAAACCAAACTAATCAGAAGAGAAAGTGAAGGACACTATATACTCATCAAAGGAAAAGTTCACCAATATGACATATCAATTCTTAACATCTATGCCACAAACACAAGGACACCCACATGTGTTAAAGGAACACTACTGCAACTTAAATCACCTATTGACCCTCACACACATTAGGAAACTTCAGTATCCCATTCTCATCAATAGACAGGTCATCCAAACAAAAACTAAACAGGAAATTCTGGAACTAACTGGTTCACTTTCAGTTTAAAAATAACACAAAACAGAATGGGAAAAACGAGCTCTGATTCCATTTCTTTGTAGGAAGAACTTTACATTGAAATTGCATGGTGCCTTGTGTCAGAAATTGCCATTAACTCCCAGTTAGCTCTGAGATCATGTGATAGATAAGTAAAGAGTGTCTCTTCAATTATGGAGCAGAAGCTGTTTCATGTAACTAGCCTCCAAATCACCATCTTACTGCAGTGATTATTTGTTTATGGGAGTTGGACAGATTCTTATGTCAGGAAGCAGATGAGGGACTGGAGAGAGACATATGCTTGAGAGGAAATAATGTTTTCCTCAGAGTTTCTCTGCTCATTAGAGGTTTCACGTGATTCATAAATGTAAGTGGCAATTGGAGATGAAATTTTAGCTTAGGGGTTTTTATAAAATGGACAAAACACAAAACCTTGGCCTAGTGTTTCCTTTTCCCATAATGTTTTTCACGTGGCATAAATGAACCTTTGTAGGACAATCAATTGTGATAACCAGAAGAAACAAGCAGGTGAGGCAGAACTATTACTTAAGTGCTATAGTCTTAAATTAGGATGTATTTCCTTGGTATAAAATGCATCTTTAAAAGGTGAGCTTCTATGGCTTTTGTGAATTGAATTGGTTAAGGCCTTGGAATTTGAAATGAATAAATGTTCTTTATTTTTTAATTTTTTATTTTACAATGAAATTAAAATAATACTGAGATAGTTATTGAATATTTATCATATGAAATTGAAATGAAATGATTCTATTTTCTTGCTTAGAATGCTTTGCTATTGGGGAAATTAAATTTGTTTATTTGTACATATGACTGAAAACAAATGCAAAGACAAGGACTTTGCCACAAAGGCAGTGTATATTTATGATGCTGTTCCACAAAGGCAGTGTATACAATATTATGTCACTGTCCCAAAAAGGCAGTGTATACAATATCGCGATACTCTCTCACAAAGGCAGTGTATAACTTGTATCATGATACTTTTTCACAAAGGTAGCCTTAGATGGAGGGTTGCTCTGGGTTTTGAATATACATAAATTAGCTGATTGCTAATAAATATGTACTAAATAATGAACAACCATTCTTGTTATAATTTTATATTAAAAAAGTCACAGGGTCACTGTAGGTGAGATTGCTCAGTGGGTAAAAACACTTGATAGAAAACCTTACAATATAATTTTGATCCCTGAAACCCAACCACAAGGCTGGAAGGAGAAAATTTATTTCTAGAAGTTGTTCTCTGACCTCCTTATAAAAGCCACAATGCCTGCATGATTATACACATATCCACACATACGTACACACACAAAATAAATTAAAAATAATTTCTCCGAAGTGCCACTGTTATTTCATGAGTTTTGTGCAATGATTATCTATGCAAAATAGTTGAGCAGATGAAGGCAGAGTGTGATAAATAATGAGGATTCAGCTAAAAGTGGTAGAAATGATAGACACATATGGAGTCTGCACTCTAGAATCTATGATTTTAATCACTCAGTGCCTGCATGCACACACTGTGGAGGCCCAAAGAGGCCAAAGGTCAGAGAGTTTGGGACTTGTTTCTAATTCATTCAAGATTATTGTGCTTCTAACAAAAGTTCCACCTAATCGTTCCGCTCTCTCAAGGCTTTGTCAACAGGTGTGGCTAGTTGCCAGACCTCGAGCTCCTGAAATAGGGAAGTAGTTGTTTCCTACCCAAAACAAAAGTCTAAGGGTTCAACTAAGTTCCAGTTCTCTTTATGGAAATAACTTGGGCTTCCACCAGAGAGTGGTTTGCCTACAGAGTGTTTGGTCTAGGGCACGTGTCAGGGGCATGGGCTCAATTTGTATGTTAATGCAATCTTTTGTTTCACTCCTACATTTTGGGGTCGGGGTATATTAATCAGTTGGAAATTAAATTCAGGCAAATTTTCAGTACGCACTGAAAAGTTCCCTCCCAATAATATCCTATCTATTTCTGTGTTTTATTATTTTCATTCATGTCTTTGAATTCTTTACTATATTTCTAATTTTTGTCGAGGCTGGTTCCGAACAACACACCACACACACACACACACACACACACACACACACACACACACACACTATAGTAACCAAATACATAAGTAAATAAGATAGGTATTAGGAAGAAATGTTTCATGGAATGAATTGAGAAAAAAATTACTGGAAATTCCAGTGAGGACCAGTTACTAGTCACTAACGAGTATAAAGACTGAGGAGTTTTATATTTCCCCCAGAGATAGCAGAGTCAGAATCAGATTCAAACACAGGGGTCTGAATTTAGCAGCTCAGTTGGTAAATGACATCAAGAATGACACATTCGTGTGGGCTTGTAATAAAGTGAAGGAAGGAAGAGAGTGGAACATAAATAGAACACCTATTATGTTGTGGTGGGGGCAGTGTGAAGGCTTCCTGAAGTTCTGAGGCCTTGGAGCTTGAGGTCTAGATGGAACACAGACACAGATATACCTACACCCCAAAGACAAAGTTGTGAACATGCATCAGGAAGACACAGAGATTAAATCATACCTCTAGAAACAATCTAAGGACAGAAACAGCAGTTTCTTCTGCATTCTTGTGAATTTAACAGACATTTTGGTCTCAGAAAATACAGGATGTTCCAACTAAAAGTTTGACCAGTATTCCTCCCTGGTATTGGAATAAATAGGGTTTGTGATTGAATCTTCCCTTGAACCAGAATAAACTCTCTCTGCCCTCTCCCCTCTTGTGTGTGTGAGCGTGCACACATGTGTGAAGTCAGCTAAGACAGTGAAGACACAGTTTTACTTTTTATCAGAGGATAAAACTTCAGAAAGGGAAGCCCTTCAAGGCAATGGAAAGTGTCTGTAATTTGAACACTCAGGGAAAAACACTAAGGCACATTTCATCTAAGAACATCAAGTTTGGCAAGTGGTAAGAGGTGCATGTAGGAATACATGGGTCATATTTGTCCTGAAGGAGATCAGGTATAGGACTAGAAAAATAGTTCAGATCAAATGTGGACGACTGAGAGCAGTGTGATCTAATTCTTGGAGACAATGAGTTGCGTTTAGGTATAAAGCCTATCCTTGGAAGGATTCACAAGCTTTGTACCTATACAGGAAGGCAGATTACCTGGCTCTGTAAGCATCCAAATATCTTCCAGGAAGTATGCATGCAACATTTCAATGCACAATCCATAGTCTGACTTTTATTTTAAATATTCTAGAGAGCCATTGCTAATAATTTTAACTTAAATTTTAATTAGTGTATTGTGACTGTAGAAAGTCAGGGGCTTTTTTAAAACTGAGATAATTTACACCTGGGAATAATAAGATTGGCATTTCTCTTGTTTTAAAAGTTTTGACAGCTCTAGATCATATAATTTCCTCTTTATGGTATATAAGCTAATAACCTTTAGTTTTTCCAAAATATGTACAAGCATTGCCACAGGTGGAGTGCTAATGTAACTCCCCAAAGTGAGCATAGAGTTTAAATATTTTGGTTAGCTGCTCTATAATCACTACTGGTCAAGGTAAGCTCTTATGGCCGGATTTTAAGGCTTGTTCATGCAGTCTGGAGAAGTCCACATTGTATTTACAGGTGTGCTCTTCTGGGGAATCCAGTGGATACTCAGTACCTCACTTGGTCCTCCAAGTCTTTTTTTTTCACCACTGGGTGTTCTCCATTTTCCTTTATTTCCTGATCTCAGCAAAGTGTTCTGTAGGAGGAGGCTGCTTGTGCATCCCAGCTGCCCAGAACCAGAATAACCACACAGAAACTGTACTGATTAAAGCACTGCTTGGCCCATTAGCTCTAGCTTCTTATTGGCTAACTCTTATATTAATTTAACCAATTTCTATTAATTTGTATATCACAGTGGCTTGCCGGCAAAGATTCTAACCAGCATCTGTCTCAGGAGGAGGATCCATGATACCTCTCTAACTCTGCCCTTCTTTCTCCCAGAATTCTGTCTTCCCTGACTACCTAAGTTCTGTCCTATCAACAGGTCAGGGCAGTTTCTTTATACATTAATGGTAATCACAGTGCAGAGAGGGGACTCCCACATTAGTGTTCTCTACTGACTTTTAGGATCTCATTTTATAGCATAGTGCCAACTGAAAGACATCATAGCATATTTCCAAACATCTGGAGTTCTGTTGCATTTTTCTTTTGTTCTGATTACATTTTCTTTCTCTCCAGAATTCAGATCTATAAACTGTAGTTACCCCAAAGGCCCTGTTTTTCCAACAGACTGCTTTGAACTGGCAGGAAGTATAGGCAGGGTGACCAGACTAGGAGAATTCTGGGTAGAGAAAAGGCAGTCTGCAGTCACCAGCCAGACGCAAAGGAAGCAAGATGAGAATACCACACTGAGTAAGGCACCAAGCCACGTGAGTTTTTTAACTCATGCCAAGTCTTGCAAATATCTCAAGGTGAGTGTGTGGAGTCTTGGTCTATTTACCTCACACAGTCCTATCATATAGTGCTCTTCGGTGCTTCATGTAGCCTTATATCAAAAGATAGTTTCCATGTTTATTTTCTTAAGCTAAGTAGCTGTTATACTGGCAAGAATAGATCAACTGTAGATGGAAGTTTCTGTCCTGCCCAGTCCTGAAACCATTTAATCCCAACAAAGCACACAGAGGCCTATATTAATTATAAACTGGTTTGCCTATTAGCTCAGGCTTACTACTAATTATCTCTTATGATTTAAGTTAACCCATAATTCTTATATATGTTTAACCACATGACTTGATACCTTTTATCAGTGTAGCATTCTCATCTTGCTTCTTCTATATCTGGGTGGTAACTGCTTACTGAGCCTTGCCTCTTCCCAGAATTTTCCTACTCTGGTTGTCCCACCTATATTTCCTGCCTGGCTACTGGCCAATCAGCGTTTTATTAAATCAATACAAGTGACAAATCTTTACAGGGTGTGAGAGCACTATCCCACAGCAATCACCTCCACCTTTTTCATCATATAGAAGTAAAAGCTATTATAATTACACTTAACTGTCTCTAGTAGCCGATGACCATTTCCTCATCCCCCTTTGCATAATGGTATTAGTAAGATTGAATCTTAACCTTACACTAATAGTAAAAATACTAATTTTTCACCCTTTCCTTGTTATTAGGAAAACAGAATAGATTATTGGTCCACTTAAGGTATATTCACAAAGAAAACTCAATGTTATTGATGCGATTAAAGCAAAATCTATTACTGAGGAGAGGAAGCTGATCACACAGTATATAGGACTGGACAGGAGAGAGTAAACAATATGATAGGAGAGTATATTAGAAATTAAACAATTGCTATACATTATTTTGTCATAAGAAACTGGTATGAATGATGAGAGATTCTTTTAAAAGTCATAGGTACTGAAGAAAATAGAAAATCTATGATGTTAAATGGGAAAGGTTTTCTTTTGTACAGATAATAGGTTTAGGCAGGGAAATACAGAAGCTGTAGTGTTTGTTTATCCTTCAAGTTATGATTACTATATAATGCTAAGTATGCAATTTCAGGATAAGAAAGACAAACACTACATGTACTCTTTTATCTGTGAATCTTAGGTTTTAATATTTGCATACATGTATTTATGTGGGAGTGGGTATGTATAGATGACAGGGAACAGGAAAAAAGCTCATGATATAAGAAAAGAGAAGTTTTAAGGGGAAGGGAGGGTACTACAATATATTTGATCAGGAAATCAAAGGGGAATTATTGCAAAAGAGGTTAGGCAGGAATGGAAGCAGGGACATGAGGAAGAGAATGTGATGGGGAACTAGCAGAAACTAAGTATATATGAAGCACCATAGAAAAACCAACTACTTTGTATGTTAAATAAACAATAAATAAATAATTAAATAAATGATCATCTCATTAGGACAGAAGCAAAAACTTTGCTAACAATAGAAAGCCTTCCTGACTTTAAATGGCATCTGAGCTTTTTAACATTTGTGGCATGCTTACCTAGGTAGGGATAATAGAGTATGCAGTCACAGAAAAATATGGTATTGCCATTTGGATAGGGTTTATTATTATCTTAATGGGGTCACATCTAGAAATCCATGTGTGTGTGTGTGTTTATGAACAGAAATGGTCTGAAAAAGCCATTCCTGAATGGAGAGGGTTGAAATATTATAGAGACATAAAAATATTTTCTTGGGCTATATTTATATATAGTTATATTTAACGAATACTAGCAGTATTCATTCATTTTTATTGGTATGATAAAATTTCATGGCAACAGAAACTTATAGAAGGAAGGGCTTGTAATGGAAAAATTAAAAATGCTGCAGGATCCCCGGCGGCAGTAGGCAGCAGAAATGCTGTAGGTCCCCAAGCGGTGGTAGTGGGCCATGTGGTGGCAGGCAGCGGGCACTGACAGCAGCCAGTCCCAGGCAGAGACAGCTGCCAGTCCCTGAGCAGTGGCTGGTCCCAGGCAGGGAGACCCGTGGCGGGCAAGAGACAGAGACATGGATAGGCACGCCATGCAGAGTAAGGTTGGATATTTATTGGGGGGGGTTACGGAGGGGGAAGGGGGAAGAGGAGAAGAGCTGAGAGAGAGAGAGAGAGAGAGAGAGAGAGAAGAGAGAAGAGAGAGACAGAGATGGGGAGATGGGGGAAGGGGAGAAGTGGGGAGAGAGGCAGAAGCTGCCTCTCCGAGAGGAAGATGGAAAAGAGAGAGAGCTCAGGCTGCAAGCTGAAGATCAGCCTTCCTCAGTGGATGGAGGAGGAAGTGGGCGTGGCTTGTCTCTTAAAGAGACAGAACAATCATTACAGGGCTTATTTGGTTTACAATTTGAGAATGATAGGGATCTATCATGGTGGAGAACCATGGTGGCAAGAAAAGGTGTGGTAACTCACATCTTAAACCTTCATCACTAAACAAAAACCTAGGAATGTCTCAAGAGTTTTGAAAACTCAAAGCCAATCTCTGGGATCTACTTCCTCCAGCAAGCTACATCTGCTAGACCTTCCCAAATAGCTCCACCAATGGGGAACTAAGTGTTCAAATGACAGGGCCTCTGATGGACATTCTTGAAGAAGGACACTTAAAAGAAATTTCACACTAGCTCAGAATTGAATATAATAAAGGGTTATTTATTTAGAAGTAGACTCACAGATCACAATCCTTTACTGAACCAGAGAACAGCAACGGGATACCACAGCTGAAATAGAGGAGAGACTTGTGCTTTACATTGGCATTTATAGTATAAGAGGCCACACCCAAGTGGGTGGGTAACTTAAAGGATACTGGTAATAGGAATTCCTACAGCACCTGCCCCTTTTGCTTAAATAAGAAAGTTCTAAGCCTAATACAAAATTGTATTATAAATATATTCAATCAAAGGTATGATAGAGACAAAAATAGGTATGAAGAAAGTAAATTTTTTTCTAAATTCTTTCTTCTTTCTGCCCCAAACAAGATGGCTATTGACATGAGACAGAAACCCTGAATTTTTCTTTTAACAACATGCTTGGATTTAGAGAAGGGCAGAGCCATTGTCCAACTCCAAAGCTAGCTCTCTCTCTCTAACTCTCTCTCTCTCTCTCTCTCTATATATATATATATATATATATACATATATATTTGTGTGTGTTTGTGTATAAATGTTTATGTTTTTATCACCTGTCCTTACAAGTCATATTCCTTTTTCTTGATGATCCTTACTGGATAGTTATTTTTCCTTCTGTCTGCATCCAAACATCCAGGGTCTCTTGAATTTTTGAAGATGTGTGTTTTCCTGTATAAACAAGAGCAAACCCTGCCCAAACCCTTTATGGTTTCCTTACCACAAGTATGGTTGTCACCATTGTGGATGAGCTGTCATTTCTCTTTCTCAAGAGCTTTCTCTTTTTCAAAGCAAATCTTTATTAATTTTGATGGTATTCATAGTTTTTCTTCTCCTCTGGAAACAAGAGTAAAACCCCTTTCCCAATGTAGCACATCTTCTGGCTTTCATAGTGAGGTCAACACATCCTTGAAATATACCGGTTGATTTAATTCAGAAGACTTTTCTATTATCCAATATCTATTTGCGGCTGTTGTCCCTTTCTCATTAGCATTAATAAAATGCAAGGTTAATAAAGCATTATGTAATTTATTTCTGGGGGTATTTTCCACCCATATCTGTTTGTTTACATATCCTTTGTACTTTTGATTTGATGTTTCTACAACTGTCTGACCTGTAGGATTGTGTGGTATACCTGTAATACGCTTCATATTATAATAAGCAAAAACTGTTTCATTTTCTTAGAGACATGCTGGACCATTATCTGTCTTTATTTGAGCAGGTATACCCATGATTGGTGTAGGACATCCTTCTCTCTCTGTGTTGCTTTTATTGGTTAATGAATAAAGAACTGCTTTGAGCCTATGGCAGGGAAGAACAAAATTAGGCAGTGAAAGCTAGGCTGTATGCTGAGAGTAAGAAGGGCAGAGTTAGAGAAAAGCCATGGAGCCACAGCCAGAGTCAGACATGTTGAAACTTTGCCAGTAAGCCACTGCCACATGGCGATATACAGATTAATAAAAATGGATTAAATTAGTATGAGTTAGCTAATAAGAAGTTAAACTAATGGGCCAAGCAGTGATTTTAATTAATAGTTTTCTGTGTGATTATTTTGGGGCTAAGCTTCTGGTAACCAAGAAGCAGCCTCACATGATGGCCATAATTTATAATAAATGTATGATTACTGAATCAGCCTTTTCTGAGACCAAAGCAGTTGCACACTGAAAACCTAAATAAGTGTCGATGTGGTGTACTTTTTTTTTAATTTTCCATATTCTGCAAAGTGGATCACATCCATCTGCCAGATTTCATTCCTTTGAGTAGCCTTTGGGTTATTCCCTGCAAGTAGTGGTGTTTGGTTATAGAAAGAACAAGTAAGACACCTCTTTATAATATCTGTAGCTTGTTGCCATGTAATGGAAAACTCTTTCTTTAAACCTTTGCTATTGTCATGTTGTTTCATATGAAATTCTGAGGCCTTCAACACAATTCCAATCATTAATCAATCAATTTCTGCATTACCTTATGCTAGAAAGGGACCTGGCAGACCCACATGGGATCAGATGTGTGTTATGTATATGGGACAAAGTCTATTCCTGATATCTTGAACCTGTATGAATAATGAAGTCAGTTCTCTATCATCTGGTATAAATTCAGTGGTTTCAATATGCAGACCCACATGGGATCAGATGTGTGTTATGTATATGGGACAAAGTCTATTCCTGATATCTTGAACCTGTATGAATAATGAAGTCAGTTCTCTATCATCTGGTATAAATTCAGTGGTTTCAATATGCAAAACAACTCTTTCTGCATCTTGTGAATTAGTAACTCTATTAAGAGGTCCTTTAAAATCCCTTAGCACCTTGAGAATAGCATATAATTCTGCCTTCTGGACAGAATTATAAGGGCTTTGACCCATTTTACTTAATTCTTCTGATTTGTAACCTGCCTTCCCTGATTTATTTGCATCAGTATAAAATGTATGGGCTCCAGTTATTGAAGCATCATGTACAATTTGGGGAAGAATCCAAGAAGTTCTCTTTCTAAGGTTAAGTCTGTCGCATTTCAGATAATTTGCTATTAATTTCTCCCCCAAAATTAGCACAATCTCTTTGCCATGGTTCATTGTCTTCCCATAACTTTTTTATTTCATCAGTAGTAAAAGGCACTATAATCTCTGCTGTGTCTACACCTGCTAGTTGATGAAATCTCAATTTTCCTTTTATAATTAATTCAGAGACATTTTCCACATAAGTTTTTAATTTTTTACTTGGTTTATGTGGTTAAAAGATCCATTCTAAGATAATAGAGACATTTTCCACATAAGTTTTTAATTTTTTACTTGGTTTATGTGGTTAAAAGATCCATTCTAAGATAATATTTTTCCTGTGCATTAAAATTTCTGTAGGAGAAATTCTGGAAGGCAATATGACTAGAATACAATTAAGATTTGGATTCATACTATCCACATGTGCCTTCTGTAATTTTTCCTTAAAAATGTCAATTCCTTTTCTACTTCAGCTATTAATTCTCTGGGACTATGAAAGTCTTTATCATCATCTAAGGTTTTGTTTAAATGAATTATTAGATCAGGTGTTATCCCAACAGTCAGTCATAGACTGGAAATGTCTCCTAAAAAATCTTTGAAAGTCATTAAGAGTCTGGAACCAGACTCTCCTAATTTGTGCCATTTGTGTTCTAATTTTCTGTAAACCTATTCTATAACCTAGGTAATGACAGAATTTCCTCTGTATTTTTTCAGGAGCAATTTGTAATACCCATTTTGGCAAAATTTTCTTTACTTCTTCAAACATTTTTTTCTAAAGTATCTATGTTTGAATCAGATAGTGAAATGTCATCCATGTAATGGTAAATTATAGATTTAGGAAATTTTTTACGTATTATTTCCAATAGCTGACTTACATAGTATTGGCATAGGGTGGGATTATTGAGCATTCACTGTGGAAGGATAGTCCACTGGTATCTCCTAGTAGGCTGAGAATTATTGTAAGTAGGCACTATGAAGGCAATTTTTTTCTGTCCTTTTCTTGTAAAGGTATATTGAAGAAATAATCTTTTAAATCATTAACTATGAGAGGCCATCCTTTTGGTAATAGAGAAGGCAGGGGAATTCCAGATTGTAGAGGGCCCACAGATTGAATTACCTTGTTGACAGCTCTTAGTTCTGTCACCATTCTCCATTTACCAGATTTCGTTTTAACAACAAATACAGGAGAATTCCAAGGGCCAGTTGATTCTTCAATATGGTGAGCATCTAGTTGCTCCAGTACCAGTTGTTCTAAAGCCTGCAGTTTGTCTTCTGTTAACAGCCACTGTTTAACCCATATCTGTTTCTCAGTTAACCATTTTAAAGGTAGGGTTGTTGGTATCTCTAAAGATTTGCTAGTTGCTTTGTGTTCTTGTACAGCCTGAAGAGCTTGTGACCTTTGTGTGCAGTATTTTATAATATCCTTCCCAGAATTATGAGTTTCTGGGACAGCAGGAATGTTAATCTGGATATTCCATTGAAGTAGCAGGTCACAACCCCATAAATTCCCTGCAATATTAGCCACATATGACCACAGAGCTTTCCTCTCCTGTACTTCTGGCCCTTTTTCATTCAAACCATCACATGCATTGTTTCACTTGAGATAACTTTCCAGTTCCTAGTAACTGTCTCTTGATGAGGCCAATTTGGATGCCAAAATTCTGGAGTAATAATACTCACGTCCACACCCATGTCTTTCAAACCCAAAATTACAATGCCATTTATACACACTCTTAGCTTTGGTCTTTGATCATTTATAGAAGTCTGCCAGAATATATGTTTCCTATTTCCTATTGGAATTTTTGATTTATCCTCCATATTTATTCCATCATCTAAAACAGTATGTTTTTTACAGAAGGCTCTAGATTTTTAATTTTCCTGATGGCATGTCCTACACGGTGACTGGGAATGAGTGGACCACTTTTGACTTGGGCACCTGTGAGAGGCCCCCCAAGGAGTTTCCTGATGGTATCAAGCTGCCTTGTCAGTCTTTTGTTGATTTGCATTCATTGGTCCAATGTTGGCCTTTGCCATACCTTCTACACATAACTGAGGGCTGAGTCCTCCTATTTTTGCCATTCCTACAGGAGATATTATTCCTAGGATTTCTTTGTCTACAATCCCTTCTCAGATGTCCTATTCTACCACAATTAGAACATTTGGCATTTTGATGTCTCTTCATTCCTTTGGAAATTGCTTCTTCTACCCAACCTTCAGTATTGTAGTCAAATGTCTCAATTTTCATTGTATGCAGGATCCATTCATCCATTGGTGCTGATCTAACCTTTAAAGGCCCAAGTATCTTTTTGCATTCTATGTTGACATTTTCAAAAGCCAGAGATTCAGTAAGTATTCATCTAGCATCTGGGTCTGTTACTCCTATTTGTACAACTTTAGTTAATCTTTGTAAAAATTCACTAAAGTGTTCTCTCTGGCCGTGTATATGATTCAAGTTGTTTTCCTATTTCTTGAATCCTATCCCAATCATTTAAGGCTGCTTTGTGGCATAGGGACAATATATGTTCATTATAAAGAGCTTGAACACGTGGGTCAGCATAAGTGCCCTCACCAAGAATTTGATCTTGGGATGTCTCAAGTCCTTTTGCTTTTCTCTGTTCTTCTAAAATTTTAGCCTCTTCCATAATCCTGTGCCTTGGGCTTGCCCACAGTAACATCTACCCTATTTATAACCTGCTGGAGTCTGTGAAGGGACAGGTCCTGCTAAACAATAGCTGCAGGATCTCCATGAATCAAGGCAAAAGCAGGAGTTTCAGAGGCCTTGAAGCAGACCAAAGACACCTGGCAAAGAACATTTTGTGGGTGGGGCTGATCGGACAAAGGGGTGTATTGTGTGATACACGTAGCTCCTGATATCACTACAATGAATAAGATGTGAGAAAGATGGAGGGTTTTTTAATTGATTATTTTTGGGGGTTCTCTTTTGGGGGATGCTGCAGGGTTGAGGAAAGAGATGGAGGGACTGGGAGGTGAGCACAATTGAGGTGCATGATGTGAAATTCCCAAAGAATCAATAAATTATGTAAAAAAAGCTCCAATTTAGCCCTGTGTGGATGATAACTCCAATATGCAAGATAATATTTAATACCTATAAAAAGACTTAGCAAGGGAGAGAGAGAGACAGCTCAGTACTGGCTATTCTTGCAAAGGGCCTGGGTTTGGTTCCCAGCACTTACATGTGGCTCACAACCATCCATAGGTACCTACATGGTGTACAAACATTCATGAAAGCAAAATGTTCATTCATTTAAAATAAATAAATCCAACTTTAAAATTAAGAACAAAACCTCTGTAACAATACAAATCCCTCTAGCATTTGTTAGGCTATACCTCAAAACTGGCTCAGCTGTTTAGGTGGACAAGGCTAGACCAAAATATTATGTTGTATGTAGGACCCTTTCTTGTTAAGCTATGGAATTAAAATTCTACATTTAAGTGGCAATTACCAAAAATAAAACTTGCTTGGTGTGGTTGAACATACCTGTACTCTCCCAGCACATAATATTTAAACATCAGTTAAGGCCCCTCTTCCAGAACTGCTGAAACTAACTGAAGCTAGTCATGTGACATAGCTTTAATGCTAGAAGCCCATGTCTTTTCCATCTACCTAACAAATGTGGAATGCAAGCCACAAGTTACTATTGCTTGCTTAATTTCTTTTAGATCTTTCATTCCTATAGGTATCCATCTACCTTCTTTGGATCCTTTTCAGCCTTTAGAACCTGATGCTTTGTTGGAATAGATTACAGGGTAGGAAACTAAGACCCTGGGTAAGTAATTTCTGACAGCTACTGGCAATGTTACATCCTGTCCTTGTGTCTTCTTTCCCTTGTCATCAACTCCAATAATTTCCTCAATCATTTCAAATCTTTTTACTACTGTCTTTTGTAAAGCCTGAATATACAATATATATATATTGTAAAGATATCAGGTAAAGCTTTGCTTTGAAGAAATGGCACTGTTTCATTTTGACTAAGTAGCTGATTTCTACCGTACAGTCTGGCTCTATAATGTATTGTTTAAGAAATCAGTCTTTAATATCAGAGATTTTGACAGGGTTTATTCTGACTGGAAATTCTTTTCAGCTGAGGCAAACCCTTGTTCCAGGTTCTGTATGACTTAAGGAAAGAACACAGTCACCCAGGGTTAGACTTTCATGGAAACATTGTAAACATGGAAAGGACTGTGGAAGAAGTCTAATCAAAGAGGCAAGGCTTCACTACTTGAGAAATTTTTGTGACAATGCTGAGCCAGTTTATATAGGACACTGGGATTTTACAGTTTAGTTTTCATCCCCAGTACCTCAACACTAAATTGTACAATGCCAGTAAAACGTCATTGGGTCACATGACAAGGAGTACCCAGATCAGAGTCTCTCTGTGTATGGGTTTGATTAGTATTCCTGACAAAGAAAGGTTTAAGAATGCCAGAAGAATCTAAAGCGACTGTAAGTTTCAATAGCACCCTAATTTCTCTGCAAGTTCACAAACATCTACTCACTGAATACATATTTGCATCAGTTCCTATTAACTGATGGGATGTATCTAGTTGCAAGGAAAAGCATACAAGGCTTGTGAAACACCAAGAGAGAACACTGTCTACAGATTCAGAACAACGTTCTAAGTTTAAATTATTGTGCTTAAGAGATAGAAAAAACAAAATGCTTCTAACCTGTAATCCTCTCTTGTCCAAGGACGGATAACTTCCTGGAATGCTGGTGGGCGTTGTTCCTGTAACATGGCAAGCCATATTCTTTTGCTTCTGTAAACAAGCTTGGTTGTCCCAACTGCACAGGATGTGATTGATCACACATAGGCAGGAGGTATGTCAGGATGTGTGCTTGTGCCTGATTGGATGTAGGTGGGAAGTACATAGCCTTGTGTGTTGTGCCTTTATAAGCCTCTGACTAATGTAATTTGGTACCATACTCTGGGAATCCTGGGTATGGACCTGGCCAGTATAATAAAGCTTGCTTCAAATATGGCTCAGAAAAAAAAAATCCTGCTGCCATTGCCAGTGGCCCCACAGTCTGCTCAAGCTATACAACTCACCCACATTCAGAGGGTCTAGCTTGGTCCTATGCTGGTTCCTTCCCTGTCCAGCCAGAGTTGGCGAGCTCCATTAGCTCAGGTAAATTGTTTCAGTGGGTGTCCCCATCATGGTCTTGACCCATTTGCTCATATTCTCACTCCCCCCACTCTTCAACAGGGCTTTGAGAACTCATCCCAGTGTTCCACTGCAGGTCTCTGCCCCTATCTCCATCACTTGCTGGATGAAGGTTTCTGGTAAGATTTAAGATAGTCATCGACCTGACTACAAGGAAAGCCCAGTTTGGGTGCCTTCTCCACTCTTGCTTAGCTGGGGTCATTCTTGTGGATTCCTGGGAATTTCTCTAGTACCAGGTTCCTTGTTAACCCCATAGTGGCTCCCTCAATTAAAATATCTCTTTTGCTCCCTGTCTCTGTCTTTCCTCCTCTGTCTTGACTATCACATTTCTTCAAGTTCTCACCACTCCCCTCGACCTCCTCTTTCCTTCCACCCACCCTTCTTCCCCCCACCCCCATGTTTCCAATTCTGTCAGGAGATCTTGTCTACTTCTTCCCAGGGATATATATTTCTCTTACAGTTCACATTGTTACTTAGCTTCTCTAGGCTCATGGACTGTAGGCTTGTTAACCTTTGCTTTACAGCTAATATTCACTTGTGAGTGAGTAGAAACCATGTTCATCTTTCTGGATCTGGGTTACCTCAATCAGGATGTTTTTTTTTTCTAGTTTCACCAATTTGCATGGAAATTCCAAGATGTCATTTTTTCACCCCTGAATAGTACTGCATTGTGTAAATGTACCACGTTTTCTTGATCCATTCTTCAGTGGAGGAACATCTAGGTTCTTTTCAGGTTCAGGCTATTACAAATAATGCTGTTGTGAACATAGTTGAACAAATATCCTTGTAGTATGATTGAGCATCCTTTGGGTATATACCCAACAGTGATATTGCTGGGTCCTGAGGTAGGTTGATTCCCAATTTTCTGAGAAACTGCCATTCTGATTTCCAGAGTGGTTGTATAAGTTTGCCTTCCTACTAGCAATGGAGGAGTGTTCCCCTTGCTCTACATCCTCTTCTGCATGAGCCATTTTGCTGTTTTAGATCTTAGCCATTCTGACTGGTTTAGAATCCTATTTCAGAGTCATTTGGATTTGATTTCCCTGATGGCTAAGGATGTTGAACGTTTCTCAAAAAGACATTTTAGAACACATTATCTGTGCAGGCCACTTGTTTCCAGTAGCCCAATAGGTAAAAATGCAATCAGATGTAGTCTGAAACTTATCACAGAAATTCTTCACGTTTTCTATAATCTGGTGACCTGAGTTTTCACCTAGTATCTGAAAAGTGTATTCTTTGTTTCACAACTATAAAAACTCCATGGAATTGTTTCATGTTGGGACATGTTACCTGGGGGAGATTAGGGTAGTGGCAACTGAATCCATGTGGTCAGGCTGCGCTCACATAGACTTGGCCCATGAGAAACCACTTATTCCTTTTGAGCTAGGAACTTTGAACTATTGAACAGGCAGCTAACATATTTTTTTGTAAATGAACTTTTATATTATGCTAACCCTCCATCCAAATAATGTTGCAGGAGGGGATTGGCTTCTCTACTTCTTCCTTGATAGTGGTCAGAGCAGTCAGGAGAGCAGACAGCATTAAGACGTTAATGGGACAGCATGAGGAGTGAGAGGGGGTATCAATCTGCACATCAGGGGAGGAGGTTGTGTGGACGGAGGGACCACTGAGTGCATAGGAAAGCTCGAGGTTAGTTATGGATTCTAAACCATGTCAGCAATTATTTTAATTCCTACCTTGGGCTTAAATAAAATGTAGTCTCATTTTCAGTGATTGTGTAAGTGAAGATATTTTTCTCCTACTAAAATTGTCTCTGTTTCAAAGAATCATCAACAATGTGCCTTGAGGTGATGACAGATCCAGCATACTGCTTTCTTGGGGAACAGGTATGGTATAGCCTTTGGCCTGTGTTGTGATGGATAAGCTATTAATTCTTTCTTCCTACAAGGCACCGACTTTATGAGTTTCTAGGCAACTCTGTGTGGGGAAGACACTTAATTGATACAGGAAGATTTATAATTTGTCTGTAAATAACAAAATTAATTTTCTACCATCCTCATAAACTTCCTGCTTATTTGAAAAGTAAGCTATTATTATGATAATTAATTGTATTAGGGCAGAAAGAAATGTCAAAACCTGAGAACTGTGATTTCTTTCTTGTGGCTTCTCCTTTGAAGAAACAGTAATTGAGGCCATTGTGGTTTTGGTGTGAAATAGATTCATGATTTTGAATATTTGGACCACAGTTGCTGTTACTAATGAGGAAGGTCACAGAACTGCTCATAGAGGAAGTGAGTTGGTATGAACAACCCTGAAGTGTGATTGTCCACCACTAAGTTCTTTCCCATAAGCTTCCTCACCACTGACACAGTGTGACAACCATGTGACAGGCCTCTCCTCAGCCTTCCCCACCATCATAGGCCATGTCCCTTCAAACTGTAAGACAAACTATACCCTTCCTGCTATACTTCTTTTAGTCTGATACTTGGTCACAGGAAAGGAAAAGAAAGCAACACAGGTCATTGCATCCTGAGAATCATAGTTCTTCCGTTTTGATTTGCTTTCTCATTTCTGTTGTCTGTTTAATGTTGAGGTGTTATGTGTACTATCTTTTCCTTTGTGATAGGTCTCTCTGTGTAGTCTAACACTCATGGTCTTTCTGCCTCAACTTTCTAGGCATCAGACTAACAGGTGTGCATAATTGTGGCTGTCTTTCACTGATTACTAAGTGGACAGCATCACTCAGTTATATTTGAGGACTAATTACCTCTGGCTTCCATTTTAGAAACAATGTTTAGAAGAGTGAATGCATATCATGATCACAAATTTAGCAAACTGCACATTTGCCATTATCATCCCCAATTTCCAGAGCAAAACCAGTAGCATAGCCACCTGCCTGTCATTACAAGGGCTGATTTTTCATCTTTTTGTCACAAATCATTGAGAGGCATTTTGAACTCTAGTCGTAATGATGGATTTATCTTTCTTCATTCAGTTCTGTAAGCATTTACTTCACATTTTAAAGTCTGTGTTTTGGTATATACACATTTTTCTTGTTGGATCTCTTTAGCAATGTGTAGCTTTCTTCTCAGTCCTTGAGAGTTGCATTCTGATGTCTATTTACTACATACAGGTATCACATTGCCTTTGGATTGCTGTTTACATGGCTTTTTTTTCTTCCATTAGCTTTCAACCCATAGCACAGGTATATTTGATGTGAGATTTTCTAGATAATAAATATTTGAATTATGTGTTGTTATTTTACTTGGATAACTCAGGTGCTGAAATAATGTATTTTGGAATCCATATTTTATTACCTATTTTATACCATCATTAGTAGACTATGGCTTAATTTTGCTTTATTTTTGTTTCTCTATTGCTATGGCTAATGTTTTTTTTTTCTTCTTTGTGCTTCACTTCTCTGTTTTATATTCTAGCCTCACTGAGAGTTAGTTGGAGTCATTTTTGAATATTTTATAGTTGATTCTATTTTCTCTTCAGAGGGATGCTTTCCTAGTTGCAGTAACCACAGTGTGACATCATTGAAATTCCACCATTTTGTGTAGAAAACTTATCTTCTTTCAAGTCTTTCACTTTCTCCTGTTTCTAACTCTCAAATTCTTCCCTGTGTATTAATGCATGGACAGATACTCTATGTTTTGTCTGGCATCATTATTTAGAAAGCTCAAGAATGTATCCACCCTTGGTTTTCAATGTCTATTTTTATTTCTTCTGTCCCAGAGTTCCAAGATCCTTCATTTCTTCTCTGTTTCAAGGATGCCTTATGATACTCTCTGAGGATAGTGTGTCAGCCACAGGTTCTCTTATTTTCCTTCCCAAGCAGTGTTTTGTTTTAAAGTTTTTCTTCTGGTTCTCTCCTTTTCCATATGTATTCATGTACTCGAGGCTCCAGGTGGGTGATTGGCAAATTCAATGACTGCAGGAAAGAAGTTTGCTCTGAACATAAGATCCCAGAAGTATTAGATGCTTTCTTTATGTATACAGATATCCTATGAAAATTTGGACTGTCAGTCAAGTCAAACAACACAAAGAAAATCGCAGGTCTGTATTGGAAAGCAGGGAGCAGGAGAGGTCTGGAATAATATTAGTTAAGGTCTGGTGAAAAGGAAAAAATACTCATTCTTATTAAAGCTACTAATAAAATCTCACTCAGTTCCTGTATGTGGAGTCTGATGTAGACTTCTGGAATTATTCTGGCCATTAAGAACACTGGTTCTCAACCTTCCTAATGCTGCAATCCTTTAATAGAATTCAACATGTTGTTGTGATATCCAACCATGAAATGATATTGGCTGCTACGTCATAACTGTAATTTTGCTACTGTTATGAATCACAATGCAAATGTCTGTGTTTTCCTATGATCTTAGCTAACTCCTGTGAAAAGGTACCTCAGTCCCTAAAGGTATTGCGACCCACAGGTTGAGAACCATTGCTTTATGATGCTCTCTGAACAGATTCTTCAGCCCTGACAGATATGCATGAAAAAGGGTTAGCTAAATTGTTCAGAAAATCCATCCCTACTGAGAGCAAATAGGATCATCCCCAGGGAGGCATAGGGAGTGGTTCATTGGGTTGTGCACTACAAAGTCAAAGTCAAGAAAACCAAGAATCACAAGCTGCCTGAAGTTAAAGGGCAAGCAATAGGCTCATGCCAAGAGACTTTTATACAGTAAATACACATGGAGTCAGTTCCATCTTTTATTTATTCAGCTGCCAATATCATAGGTTCTTGAAGATTTTTTTATATTTTACTTAAGAAGCTTTATAGCCATGTATCAGGATTAATAATGAAATTACTCACATTGTTCTTTTCTAAGGCTGTGGACTTTTGTCATTGCATAAACATAGCAATCTTCTGCCCTCCATCACTGTGTGTAACTGGGGCTGCAAATGCTCTGGCTTCTCACCCTGCTGCAGTTTTTACCCCACAAACATGTACGGGGAGTCTCCTCACACTCCTTTAGGATCCTCTTGACCTGAATTTATTTCTTTTCATTTACACCATCTAACATGTCACTTTCATTTCTGTATCTCTTCCTACAGAATTAACTAGTATGACAACATGCTGTTCCGAATACCATTGAACTGTCATTGTTTTAGCATATAATTTTTATGTGTGCATTTCCTTTATATACCAAATACTACGCATTGTCCTCTTGTGCTATATTATTTTGATGTGCATTTAATATCCATTTTTCTGTACGTTTTAATTTTGTTTTTTTCTTTGTGTCATAGCAGAATGATTTAATAGTCTTCCATAAAGACTGTCTTAGTTAGTGTTTCTATTTCTGTGATAAACATCATTACCAAAAGCAACTTAGAGAGAAAAGAATTTATTTCTGTTTATACCTCTAGGATATAGTCCTAGTACATAGTCCATTACTGAAGGAAGGCTGGGCAAGAACTTAAAGAGAAGAGAAGCCTTGAGACAGCAGTTGATATAGATGAAGGAGCAAAGCTACTGGCTAGCTTCTCTGGGCTTGCTCAGTCTGTCTTTTTTCCTAGGACCACCATCCCACCCAGGTGGCAGTGACCCTGTGGGCAGACCCTTCCACGTAAACCATTAATCAAGAAAATGCCCCCAAGGCTTGTCCAAAAATCCAATCTTGTGGGTGCATTTCCTTGATTGAAATTCCTTTTTTCCAAATGAGTCTAGCCTGTGACAAGTTGACATACAAACCAGGCAGCAAAAATGCATAGGATCATGTGTTAAAGCCAACAGTTATCAGTGTCTATATACATTCTTAGTCCTATATTTATAATCTTATTTTTGTGTTTTCATTAGACAGGAATTACTAATGCCCTTATTTATAGTTAGGCCATTAAAACTCAAAGAAGAAATCTCCTAAATATTATAAAACCAATAATAATGGTTAGTTCCTGAGTATAGGTCTATTTAGATTCTCATTATTGTCTTTTATATGTTTAACATCTATGGGTCTGGAACAGAGGTTGGGTCATAAAGATATTCAACATATGTGTGACAGCTAAGTAAGCATACCTTTTAACTAATGCAATATTGCTTAACAGGAACACTTAGGCACGGGTTGGGGTGTTTCTTGCCATCAAAATATTTTCAGGCAAATGGAATTATGTAAGTAGACATAACATGCAACACCTTGTTACAGTCTAACAACAAAACAGACTGAAATGTACTAGAATAATTGAAATATGGATGCATGCATATTGAGATAAAATTTTGATGAAACCATATTCCCAAATATTGTTTATAAATGTTCTTTTACATTTAAAGGGGGATATGATATAGACTTGGATAATTTGCATTGATATGGATTTTGCTTTATTGATATAAATTTAAGGTCAATTTTGTTATATGTATATGTATTTCTGATCTTGATTAAGGTATTGTGATTGTGTAGTTCATTTAAAAATGTAATGTATAATTAAAAATATAAGTTGTTAATGGATAATCATCAATAATAGTCAAGCTTTGTAGTCATGTTATTTAGATTTTCTAGATATATAGAGATGCATTTCAGTTAGATAGACATTCTTCATATCTCTCAAAGACTGCAGAATATGGCATTTAATGTTTTAATAACGTAGGACTTTTCATGACAATGAGACACATCTGCCCCTGGCAGCACCAGCTACTTCAAGAGGAAGACGGGCATCAAAGAGGCTCCTTATGGAGTTTGCTAGCCATTTGAGCAAGAAACTGCTCTTACCTGGACTGCTTAAATGGACACAAAGAACCCGCAGAGAGAGGACTGCTGAACTTGCCTAAAGGTGAGATGATCCTTCAGGGTTCCTACTTCATGAAAGAGTATGCAAGACATTCTGCAGGACACAAAAGAAAGTGATTAAATTGTCTTTAAAATTTCCTGATTCATGGAAATGTCTGCTGGATACTATGGGTCTGTAAGCTAAAGATGGGTGACCCAAGCGTACAGAGGAACTTTGGGTGGCTGTCCAGGCAGCGAGATGTCTGTCACTTCTAGAGTTTTGGAAGCTGCTTACTTCTTATTTACTTAGGTAATATTATATCCTTCTGGAGTCTTTGATAGAGTTAAAGAATAGATAGATAGTTATAGTTTTCCATTGTTATGATAAAAGATAAATTAGATCTAAATATTGTAACTGTAATTCTTGCTTGATAACTGTTTTGTTATGTGCAATTTTAGTATGTTAAAATGAAAGCCTTTCTTTTTTGTTTAAACATAAAAAGGAGAAATTGTGTAGGAGGTCCTTCTGTATTTCTGTTGCTTTCATAGGTTGAATAAAGAGACTGCCTTGGCCTTTTGATAGGGAAGCCCTTAGGTGGGGGGAGTAGACAGAACGGAATTCTGGGAGAGAGAAGGCAGAGGCAGGGAGAGCCACCCGCCATAAAGCTGCCAGGTCAGACACGCTGAATCTTTCCCAGTAAGCCACGACTCGTGGTGACACACAGCTTATTAAAAATGGGTTAAACAAATATGTGAGCGTTAGCCAATAAGAGGCTAGAGCTAATGGGCCAGGCAGTATTTCAACAAATACAGTTTCTGTGTAATTATTTTAGGTATAATCTAGCCAGTGGCTGGGAGCTGGGCAGCGGGACACAGCCCGCTCCCCCTCATTACTACAAGAAGAGGGCTTGGTAAGGAAGTGGGACAGTAGGGGGAGAGAGAGAGAGAGAGAGAGAGAGAGAGAGAGAGAGAGAGCATCCAAGGGAGACAAGATGATTCAGAAAGTTCAAAGGTGCACTGAAGTTGGTGCACAGAAGAACCAGAAAGAGCAGGATACCTGCACTATGGAGAGCCATTGAGATTGGGAAAAGCTGGATCATCATGGGGAAATGGGCTGCGAGCTTTCATCTTCACACTAGTCAGTTCCTTGGTGTCTTGGGATAAGGAATCTCACTTGATCCTCACCTGTAAGGTGCAGGCATAATGTTGTTTTCTCTTGAGATAATCCAGAATTCAATAGAGATCATGATCTGGGCATAAAAATGTTTTGTTTTACCCATCCTGGCAGAAAATTCAAAGAAATCTTTTGTATAGCAGGATGTGAGTCACCATATCAAAATATGTCTGCAGCAAAGATCAGGATATGCTGGTAGAACCCTAAAACCTCCCACGTAAAAGGGTCAATCAAAGCTCATCCTGGCAAGTGCTCTTGTTCACTTTAGTTTTGTTCTTGGCTAAGGAAACACCCATGGGTTTTGTGGAAGTTGGGTTTTTAGACATAAAAGTTTTCATATCTCTTGTAAAAATGTCACTAGGTTGATTAAAAAATATTTTTATTGGTTCCTAAGTTGCCAAGTCTGCAAGAGGTTCTGTACAAACTCATTCTTTAGAACATATCAACCCCACTTGAGGGCAAAAAAATATAAGGTCCTCACAACAAAACTAGAATCTGAGGCCCCTTCTTCCCAGAGCTCTTTGCAAACATTATTTTATGTCTAACCTGTGACATAAAGGTTGCCCCAGTCTTTTGGAAAAACATGCATTTTCTGTTTTTGTCTTGTTTTCTTTTGTATTTCTTTTCTTCTTCTTTTAACCTTTAGAATATTAGTTTCCAATATTTTGTGAGTTTTAGTATGGAACCACTTTGCTGAAGGATATCAAAGACATCACTGATCTGAACCCCTGAGCTAGTTTATTGTTTGAAGATGACCTGAGTCAAACTATTAAAATGATTCCTATTAGAAAGTAACACAGACTAGATATGTTCCTCTTAATAATGTAAAGGGTGCTTCTTCTTCTCACAGAAGGAGAAGCTCGGAATCTGCTAAATTCAATTAATTTACTCATAACTTGGGGATAATCCCTGATGGCAATCTTTCTAGACACTGCACAGAAAATTCCCTTGTAGTGTCAGAACACCAGTAGTTCTAGTCATAGCTCAGGGCTATCTGGAGGACAAAGTGCCAAGTGCAGGAGTGATATGCAGAGAAGTTGGTTGATGGTAATTCCAAATTGCCCTTCTGTGGTTCAGAGACATATACACACACCTCAGGCAATTTCTTCTCAAGGGCCCTTGCTTCCTGAGTGTCTCCCATACCCAGTGTCCATGTGTCTCCCTTCCAAATTCACTCAGTTACTGAAAAAGTACCAAGATTACTACAGACAGTTTCCAAAGTCTCCTATCTTCCTCATTAGAAAAAAAAAAGCATTTTCTCATTATTGAAAATCTGTTATGCCTTGGTCACTGTAACAAGGAACTTCATAAGGACTCAATATTTTAGACAAGCACAAAATTTCGATTTTATTGTGTATATTTTGCATATGAAAGATTAAAGGGTAAAGACAATCCAACAAAATACTACCATGGGAACTAGTTCAGAATTTTCTTGGATTCTAGCTTTCCATATGTCCATAGATAAGGGGTGATGGCACCAATGACTTGGGGCTGAACATCCTGACTAAGAGAACAACTTGATTGGGATGAGGGGTAGATGGAGTAGGAGAGTACAGAAAGAAATGACTGGAAAGGAGAATGGCATTTCAGGGTTAGGTAGAAACCTGGTACATTGGAAACTCTCATGAATCTACAAGGATGACCCAAGCTAAGATTTCTAGCAATAGTGGTGAAGTAAGTTGAACTGGCCCTCTCCCATGATCAGATTAGTGACTACCCCACTTGTCATCAGAGAGACTTCATCCAGTAGCTGATGGAAACTGATGCAGAGATCCACAGCCCAATATCAGGCTGAGCTCAGGGAATCCCACCAAAGAGAAGAAAGATTATTGGAGCCAGAGAGTTCAAGGACTTCACAAGAAAACCCACAGAAACAACTAACCTTGGCTCATAGGAGTTCACAGAGTCTGAACCAATAAGTAGGGAACCTGCATGGGACTAATCTAGGGCCTCTACATATATGTGATAGTTGTGTATCTTGGTCTACTTGTGGGACTCCTAGCAATGGGGCATGAGCTGTCCCTAACACTTTGGTTGGATCTTGGGAACCTATTTCTCATACTGGATTACCTTGCTCAGCCTTAACATATGGTGAGTTCCTTAGTTTTTTAACAACTTGATGTGTCATGCTTTGTTGATACCCATGGGAGGCCTGTTCCTTTCTGAACAGAAACAGGAGTGGATTGAGGGTGGTGGACAATGCTGGGAATCTCCATGATCTCTCTTCTCCCATTTCAGACTCTGTCCCTCAGAAAGCCCACCAAGGGTCAGCTTCTCCCCCAGAGCTGATCAAAACCATACCTACAGGGTATTTAAGAGCTAGTTGCCTGACATGCCATACTCTCTCTCTCTCTCTTTCTCATTCTCTCTCTTTCTCCAGTCTTACTGACAGTCACCCAAGAGTACTCTGCTTTACTTTGCTCTGTTTATTAAATCTGGATTTATTAATTTGATCTCTGTTGAAGGAAGGCTGCTTGTTCTTCCCAGCTGCCCATCTAGCTTAGCCCTGAAATAACTACACAGAAACTGTATTATTTAAATCACTGCTTGGCACATTAGTTCGAACTTCTTATTGGCTAACTCCTACGTCTTAATTTAATCAATTTCTATTAATCTGTATATCACCAAGAGGTCGTGACCTACGAGCAAAGTTTCAGTATGTCTATGTCTGACAGTGGTGGCTCTATGGGGTCTCCCTGACTCTGCCTTTCTTCCTCCCAGCATTCCGTTTAGTTTTTCCTGCCTTGCTGTGTTCCTCTACAGCTCTGCTACATGCACAAAGCAGTTCCTTTATTAACCAATGAAAGCAACACATAGAGAGAAGGACCTCCTACACCAGGTCTGATTTGACTTATTGCATCAGCAGAGGAACCCAATAACTGGGGACTCAATTCTTATCAGGTGGAAGGGAGATGGGGGAAGTAAATGGGAGGAGAGAAGATAGGAGAAACTGTGGTCAGGGTGTAAAATAGATAAATAAATTTAATCTAAAAAATTAAGACAGGGAGGGATGGAGTGGGAGAGCAATAAAAGAGATGTCTTTTTTATTGATTTTATTGAGCTATACATTTTATTCTGCTCCATTCCCTTCCTCTATCCTCCACTTCAACAGTCTCCCATGGTCCCTATGGTCCCAATTTACCCAGGAGATCTTGCTTTTCTCTACTTACCATGTACATTAGATCCATGTGTGTCTGTCTCTCTTAGGGTCCTCATTGTTGTCTAGGTTCTCTGGGATTGTGATTTGTAGACTGGTTTTCTTTACTTTATGTTTTAAAATAACTTATGGGTGAGTACATATGATATCATCTTTCTGGGTCTGGGTGACCTCAAAACAACTCTGAGATTCCATCTTACACCTGTAAGAATGGCCAAGATAAAAAACACCGATGAAAACTTATGCTGGAGAGGCTGTGGGGTAAAGGAACACTCCTACATTGCTGGTGGGAGTGCAAGGTGGTACAGTCCCTTTGGATATCAGTATTATGATTTCTCAGAAAGTTAGAAAAAAACCTTCCTCAAGACCCAGTAATACCACTTTTGGGGGATATCCAAAGGATGCTCAATTGTACCACAAGGACATGTGCTCAACTATGTTCATAGCAGCATTGTTTGTCACACCAGAACCTGGAAACAACATAAATGCCCCTTGACCAAAGAATGGATAAGGAAAATGTGGTACATTTACACAATGCAGTACTACACAGTGTGGTAGGAGGGCCAATTGTTTGTTCCCAGCTGCTCAGACTTGAAATAACCGCATAGAAACTGTATTAATTAAATCACTGCTTGGTCCATTAACTCTAGTTTCTTATTGGCTAACTCTTAGATATAATTTAACCCATTTCTATTAATCTGTGTATTGCAACATAGCTGTGGCTTACCAGCTAAAGATTCAGTTTCTGTCTTTGGCAGGACTACATGGCTTCTTCCTGACTCTGCCCTTCTTCCTCCCAACATTCAGTTTGTTTTCCCCGCCTAGCTCTGTTCTACCCTAATAGGTCAAGCCAGTTTCTTCATAAACAAGTGGTGTTCACAGCATACAGAGGGGAATCCTATATCAACACAGCAGGAAAAAAATGACATCTTAAAATTTGCAGGCAAATGGATGGAGCTAGAAAATATCATATTGAGAAAGAGATATCTTGATAGAGAAAACTGCCATAGGGCCAGGCTGAAACCTGGTACTAGGAAACTTCCCAAGAATTTTGCAAGGATGACCCAGCTAAGACTCCAAGCAATAGTGGAGAAGGTACCTGAACTGACCTTATCCTATAATCAAGTTGGTGAATAACCCAACTATCATCATCGAGCCTTCATCCAATAACTATTGGAACCAGATGAAGAGATCCACAACACTATCATTAATTAAATTTGTAAAAAAATAGCAGCAGATGTAAGGCATAGCTAGAGGCTGTGAAGTAACAATAACATCATCAGTATCAACAATAACAGTAAAAATTAATTACAGTTATTAAGTTCCTCCCATATGTCTGGCATACACTTAGGGCTCTGCATATTATTTCATTTGGTTCTAAGGAAACATACTTGAATTGTAAGTTTGTGAATAAGAATGTAAAGCACAGAAAGCTAAATAATGTACCCAATATATTAAGCATAAATTAAAGATGTTTTGGCATAAGTATAAATAATAGATATGTTCTGTATCCCTTCTTAGCATCATGAGGAGTAGTTTTCCAAGTTCATTACCTATGGAAAGTTGGTGCAAGACAAAGTCAAGGAGGTTGCTCTGTTGTTGAAAAATACTCAGCTTCTAAATATATTACATAATATCTCAAAAAGTACATGCCATAGTAGTATGTTATCTTTGTGTTTCTATAATGAGGTAAAAATTGAAAAATTTTAATATTTAAATAAAAATTGCTAAATAATTTGGAAACTCTTAGATCACTTTAGTTTCCAATATTTGAGTAATTGATTGAATAAGTTAATTGCCAAACAAAATTAAGTGGTTCCAATGATCATATATTCCTAAAAGGGGGGAAGGATAGGTTCAAATATGCCAATAAAAGATTCTATGGCAATGTTTGACTGTGCATGTGTTACATATTCACACATGCTTACTAATCCATAAATGCATTTAAATATGCTCTCACTGAGTAAGCCAATTCAAGAATAAAATAAAATTCAGTTGTGAGTATCTTGAAACATCCAGGATTTGGTAGCCACAATATCTATAATGTACAGCACCTACAAAAGAGATAAACCCACCTGTACTCCAAGGAATCAGGGTTGGCTTTGTGCAAAATGCCTTTCTTTTTTACTTACTGTGCAAAAGACTAGTCTGGAAGCACCAGTCTTCTGAAACATGTGTTATGGGACAGTTGTAGCGATGTTCCACTTTCATATCTAGAGAAGCGATTGCTTAGGGGTGGGTGTATGCATGATAAATGGAGTGTGGGACGTGAAGTACTGCTGGCGTATCACACATTATGGGTTCTGGGAAACTGGAAGCTCAAAGAATGGGAAAGAACTGTTTAAAAGGAGGTTGTTGTGTAAAATTGTGATGGATGCTACATTCACAATGTCCAGTTAGCTGATGTCAGTGAGATGATTTCACAGTAAACCAGGAAAGCAGAAATGCCACATTAAACATTATTTCAGCAGCTGTCTTAAACTTTTACGAAACTAAGTCATTCAAACTCTGCATCGACCTGTAAAATAAAGAATGCATTTCATTAAAGATTTATTCTTTTTATAGATGTGTAAATGTTTATCTGCGTGAATGTACAGACATGTATGCAGATGCCCACAGAGGCCACAACTGGGCAATATACCCTCAGAAATAGGAATTACAGAGCAGTGTGAACTGCCTGAAGTTGCTACTGGAAACCAAGCTTACATCCTCTGGAACAGCAAGAAGCACTCTTAAACGTTGGTCCATCTGGAATTTAGAACTCCAGAGGCTTTTACATTACTCATTCAATAGTTGCTAAATCTGAAGTCAAAAGCAATTAAAAACTTGTTCAAACATACTTTTCTAGGCCTTCTGAATGGCTGTGCTGGGGGCCCATTGTATGTGTGCCCCGTGCTTGACAAACATAGTGCCAAATCAAAAGAATTCAAAACCTGTATGCACCAAGCTAGCATGCAAACTCTGACCTTCACTCAAGGCATCTTTCAGTATTCAGTCTCTATTCACTGATTTCATACAGGTAAGAAGTGGAATGTGGTATACAAATAAAGAATTGCATGAAAAACATCTTATATTGGGAAGTAGCAGCAATTTTTTAATCATAAAAGGGAGCACACAGTTAAAGATAAAGGACAGCGTGCTTAAGATGCTCAGCTGAAAGATCAAAGAACTGGGTTACAGATTGCTTTTGAAGTAAGTAATCTGGAACTGTGGATATACCCTGGATAAGACAAGAATCCAGCTTTAAGATACTTTGTACTGATCATTTGGTGAGTTTCAGCTACTTGCTTTTGATAGATTATAGAAAGTTAAAATACCTACTTAATGAAAGTCTTGTCTTAAATCCCATTTGATCTAAAAGTTTTTAAGCATGTTTTGGCAGAACTGTTGCTTCAGAAGGATACTAGATGACAATATATGCTTCATAATTAATATGAGGGAAATGAATTTAGGTTTATTATTGAATTGTCAAAAGTCCATAAAATTTTCAATGGAAATATGAAAATATGTCAGAGTTATTTATCCTGACTCTATTAAAATCACTTTAATTAAGATATGAAAAACGTCTCTTAAGATAACAAATGAAAGTTTGAACACTGGGAGTTATACAGCAGGAAACTATGATCACATTCAAGTTTAACGAACAAAAGATGCCCTAATTAAAAAGGATGTGTCCAGGCCAGGCAGTGGTGGCGCACGCCTTTAATCCCAGCACTTGGGAGGCAGAGGCAGGTGAATCCCTGTGAGTTTGAGCCCAGTCTGGTCTACAAGAGCTAGTTCCAAGACAGCTAGGACTGTTACACAGGAAAACCATATCTCAAAAAACCAAAGAAAAAAAGGATGTGTCCAGACAGATTAGAGACAGAGAGACAGAGGAAATTACCCCCTGCTGTTTCAGTTCTATGTCCGTGGCCTAGACAGTGTCTTGGTTTGAATGAGAAATATCCCCCATAGCCTCGAGTATTTGGTCATTTGGTCCCCAGTTAGTGACACTCTTTGAAGAGGTTTTCTTATTGGAGGAGGTCTGGTACTAGGGTGGGCTTTGGTATTTAAAGCTTCAGGCCACTTCTAGTTTGTTCTCTTTGCCATATGCTTTCAGTCAAGAATGTGAACTCTTCACTTCCTGTGTTAGCTGCTATGCCTGCAGTCAGCTGCCATGCTTCCCCACCAATATGGTCTCTTAACTCCCTGAAATCCTTAAGCCAAAATAAACTCTTTCTTCTACAAGTCACTTTAATCATGGAGTTTTGTCATAGCTAATTGCTTTTGGTCATGGTGGTTCATCACAGCAACAGATATCCTAACTAAGACAGAAACTTGTACTAGGTCAGGTTTATTACTCTGAAAGACACAAACGTATTTTAGGAAGTTTGTGGAAGGACTTTGGTACTCTGAACTGGAAAAACCATTGAGTGCTCAGAGCTCAGTAGGCAGTTCTGTGGGAATTTAGAACAGTGTTTCTCAACATGTGTGGGTCATGATCCCTTGGGCAGGCGGTAGAACAACCCTTTCACCAGAGTTACCTAAGACCATTGGGAAATCATAGATATTTGTATTATAATTCATAACAGTAGCAAAACTACAGTTATGAAGTAATAATGAAAATAATTTTATGGTTGGTGGTCACCATAAAATGAGGAACTCTGTTAAAAGGTAGCATTAGGAAGGCTGAGAATCACTGAGAATGTATTGTCGAGAGCAGTACAGATGATGGCAGAACAACTTGCAAAGTTTCTCAAAATGTCTGAGGGAAGTTTTGAGAGTGCCTCAAAGACTCTGTTGAGAGCACTGATATTTTGAATTAAAAATTACTAAAGTGAAACCTCTGCTTTACTAAATCAATTGATACTGTCATCTGAGGCTGAAGAACGAGCCGTGATTAGGAAGCATTTCTTCAGTGATGGACTGTGATGTAGAACTGTAAGCTGAAACAAACACTTTGCTTGCCAAGCTGCTTTTGATTGTGGTCTTACCATAGCGCCAGAAGCCCTAAGACAGTATCTGTGTATTTATGCTTAGAATTTGCCTCAGATACATATCACCTTCTGAACCCATCAGTCAGCTTTCTAATAGTTACAGAGAGTAATTATATAAACACATTTCTATTACATTAAAACTTTTGAATTTAATATAAAGCTCACAGTTGCATGTGCACACATACATAAACTTTGTTGCTTCATGGTTAAGAGAAGATACTGTGAAGCATAGGACATCATAGGTAGGGGTCAGGATATGTAACGTCTATACTGTTTGCTGTTGTATTCTTACCTGGGATGATACTTCGGGTGACAGCTCTTTTTTTTTGATTAATTGTCTTTATTGTCATGTCTACACCACTTCAGAAACACCCTGCTTCAAAGTCTTTCCTATAATTAATGAGTATTTTCTTTAAATCTTAGGTGAAGCCAACATTTAATAATACTATTTAAGGACGTGAGATAAGTGTATGTTTTTACAAATTTTAGGAACGTTATTTGAAACAAGTTTTCATGACATTTCTTGCCTAATGTAATGCTCCTTTTCCTCTATGATATAATCATATTCTTTTATTAAGAGATTTGGGAAAATCAAAACCAAGTAATGAAATATTTGGTAGATTGATTATCTTTCTTGGCAAGATTAGAATATGACATTTTATTTGAGTGTTTTCTTAAAAGCCTCAATATTTTTGGTATTTCAGGAATAGAACTATAAGGCTTATTCCTGAGTCTGAGTCTGACCGATTCATTACACAGGTACTCAGGCCTTTCCATTCAATGAATATATAGTAACATGGTGAATGTCCTATACTGAACTATGTAGATAAACAAAATAGCAGGAATCTCTAGTTTAGAAGTATCAAATGCTCATAAATGGACACTTCGTTTACAGAGAGGGCTGGGACCTTTAAAGGAGCCAGGGGGAGGAAGCTAGGACCTTGGCCATCTGCCCTTGTAGAGCATCTCAGCCTCCTCTTCCTACTCTTTCACATGCTGTCTGATAGGAGAGCAGTTTCTCCAGGCACTTCCACTGTGGTGTGCTTCCTTACCAGGGGCACAAAGAGAGGACAAGACATTCAATGAGATGCACAGAGATGTTCCATTTGAGGAAGTACAGGTGTGAGGAAAACTCTGTGTTCGATCCTCTTCAAGAGAGGCTAAAATTCTTTCTAAAGACATGTCCAAACTTAGGTATGATTTGTAAAAATATTCACTACCAAGTTCTTTTAAAAGCCACAGTTGTCAGTTCTTCAAAATAAATCCAATCCCAAGGGGACTCTGATGCATCCTTGTCCTTAAGCTTCATTTTAGAATGTTCATTTTATGAAACCACAGTATTATATAAAGACTGTTCAAAGGAAAAGTGGTCATGTTTTCTAAAATTAGTAAGTTTTTAAAGTTTCTGAACATTTTCAGATGGAAAATAATGGACAATTGCATTATTTAAGGCAGTGACACTTTATTAATGTTGAGAAAAGAAGAATTTTTTGAGAAAAATCATAAATCAATCTTGTTTCTGTAGTCACTATTCAGTAATACCTTGCATAATAAATGACATTAATCACACTTTGGAAAAGCTCAGAAGCACACAAGGAAGCAACTATTTTACATTGATTCTCAACTCAGACAGCATTTCTTTCTCTGTTGGGAAATTAGTGGAAAAAATATTCACCTCATATTTTATAAAATATTAATCTAGGTTCTCTATTAAACTGTTACTATTTGTTACAGAAAGTTAATATTTGAGGATTCCCTATTCAGCAGTGTGACGGGAGAATAAATTTATCTGGAAAAGCAGTTATTTGCACTATATCACTGATCATGGACATGAAACATTTATTTTTCATTTTGAAATTTGGTTTTCATTTGGAATGTGATTTTTGTCAAAGAACACAAACATTCTGCTCTAAGGAATCTCAGAGAGATCTTTCTAATCAGAGGTCTGAGATGAGCCCAGAAACAGTCACTGAAGAGGCAGCTCCTGTCTAAAATAGCAAGCAGTATTTTAAATAGGTAGAATCTTGTGAGACCATAGTTTCTAACTCACTCCCCTTATTCTCCGTGTGTGTGTGTGTGTGTGTGTGTGTGTGTGAGAGAGAGAGAGAGAGAGAGAGAGAGAGAGAGAGAGAGAGAGAGAGAGATGTCTACATGCATGCCCATGTGCCCATGTATATATGTATGTAACACAAGCTCATATTTATACATTCTAAATTTTAATATACATTTTGTGCTCCACTCAATTAATCGGTCGTTTTGATTTTTGCTTCTGAGATTTTTATAAACATATGCACCCCCTCATTAGTGATAGGAGATCTTAATCCTAGAGGAGTAATGGAGTAGATATTTAAGTATGCATATCACACACAAAATTTTTAGGACTCTCCTTTTTCTCATCTCACTTCAGGTGTGGATTCTACCTCTCTGCCAAGCTCCTGAGATTATACCTTAATTTTATTGTTTAGAAATGCCAAAGTCCTTACAGAAAGTTCCTTTAATGGAAAACAAGCATACAGTACTGACTCATCAAGGTACAGAATAACAGCGAGAAAATTATCTACAGGAAAAAAAAGCATGCATTTATTTTAGAGTTAATAGAAGGTACCTTCTTAACTGGTAGACTTATTATGTCTTTGTCTCTTTTTCTCTTTCTGGACATTTGTAAGTTACTTGTTTCACTGTGTGCACGTCTGGGCAGCAAAGCACTCCCAGGATTGATGTAGAAGTTTGTATCATTAGAAAATGAATCTTCACTGCTTACTAAATTCTTTCTTGATGACTCTCTCCCAACAAGACAATATTCAATGTTACAGTTGTCATTTGATCATTCTGTGTTATGCACTGTCAGGAATAAATCCATCCTTTAGTCTAAGTAAAATATCACCCTACTCTTTCACACAGAAAGGTGTACTTAACATGCTTCTGATCCTGAACTACCCCTTTCACAGTATCTGTGTTTTCTGCTTGTGAGGTTAGGCTTTGATTCAGTGGATTTCTGTTGCTGACTTCGCATTTCTTGGATTTGTAGGTGTTTTGTAATTTTTAATTAGGTAAAAGTGTTTGTCTGTGAGTTGGCATGTGTACATGAGTGTGCTTGCAGAGTCCAAAGGCATCAGCTTTCCCCAAAGCTGCGTTTATAGATTGTTGTGAGTCAACTTGAATAATGGGGAGTGAACTCACTGCTATGGAAGAGTAGTATGTTCTGAAACACTAAGCACCTCTCCAGCCCCCTCCTTTTTAAACTTAGATGAACAGTAGATGAACTATAGGATTCTTGGGGAGAATACCAGTAAAATTTCTTTTCCTGGTTTGGCTTGTCAGTGTGTCAGACTTGCCTTGTTTAAAAATGAAACAGAAAACATGTTCTAGAATTTACAACAAACTTAAGAACTATCAAAACAAAAGTCAGCCAATCAGTCAAACAAAAGCAAACAAACAAAAATGCTCTCCCCCAACAAAGAAAAAAGTTAACATTTCAGATTATGTTGAGAATCCTTTTAGTGTGAATTAAATTAGACATCAGTAGATTTCAAATGCAACTTAGGCAAACGCTTTCCTTATGAAAGGTCAAAATATATTCCAATACATTGTTAGCATGACCTTAAGTATCTTTTGGCCATTCGAACATCCTCTGTTGAGAATTCTCTATTCAGATCCTTACCCCATTTTTTAATTGGGGTATTTAGAATTTTAATGTCTAGTTTCTTGAGTTCTTTGTATATTTTGGAGATCAGACCTTTGTCTGATGTGGGATCAGTGAAGATCTTCTCCCATTCAGTAGGTTGCCTTTT
>PVIU01011239.1:0-65957 GCA_004026605.1 Ondatra zibethicus
TTGGCTGTTAGTGCTTGGTAGTTCTCTTTGAATGGCCACTGAAATATTGCCCCTGTTAGAACATGTTGCAATAAACTCTGCAATATAATATAACGCCAATAAAAGGAAAATGTGTTTTGAGCACATTGGAAACTTTTTGAGGACCTATTCCTTGTTAAACTTGAGATTTTCTAATAGTATAAATTTGAAATGTCTCTTACATGGTATTGTGTTTAGAGTATTATCTTTCACTGCTGTGTATTCCAAGAATTCTCAGGAGCATATCCTAAATATAATGTCACTTACAAACATCACAAAAGTATTACTTCATTTTTATCATATCTGGATTTTGTGCCATATATATATAAGATATTTTAAAATATTGCATGTTGAAATTTAAAACCATCTATACTTTAAATTGGAAAAACTCAAAAGAGATTCGCTTTTGTTTTGCAGTGATCGGCACGTTGGTAAAATTTATTCCAAATGTTCTTCCTTTCTGGATTATGTCAGAATGTCTCTAAAGAAGCTTGGCTTAGATGAATCCAAGGTCAGTGTGTGATTACCTTTTATTTCACAAAATACAAGAATTCTTGGTAGGGTAGTAAATTGAAGCAATACAAAATCATTTGCTTTCTACTATTCTCTCTCCTATAAAAACTCTAAATTATATTGAAATTAAGCCTCTGTTACCTTTTTATGCAATTTACGTTTTTTGTCAAATGTATAGAAAGTTTATTATTGTGTATTACCAATGCAACTCCTTTTTAAGGATTTTTTTTAGTTAAAAGAATGTTTAATTTCACTAAATAGAATAGGGTTAAAAATCAGAACACTGTAAATGGAAATTAGAATTAAACAACGAAGAAATGATTAATCTTAAAATATTGACTTGCAATTTTATGGCTAATTATAACTTAGAATATTAAATTTAGAATGACTAAGTGTGAGCATGCTGTTACGTTGAAGCATCACAGTAGCTATAAGCTAACACTGTTGATAACATTATTGAAAGTAAATAGTAAGCTAGTTGACTCAGGAAAAACTCAGTATACATTAACTAAAATACTAAATAGAACTACTGTTACTCTGCATATTAAATTGATTATAAGTTAGAAAATAATGTATCTCTTAGTCTCTTTTCAGGTTGCTGTGTCAAAATGCCCAAACAAAAGTTTTAGGAAAAAAAGGTTTATTTTAGCTCACAACACCAGGTTACATCCTTCCATAATAGTGAAATCATAAGAGGAAGTTGGTCATTGCTATATCCATAATCAAGGACAGAGGGCAGCAAATACATGAGCTCAGTTTCTCTACTGTTACATAGATCAGCATCTCCTGCCTAGAAAAGGGTGCTACCTGCAGTGGATGCATCTTTCCACCTCAGCTTTTTAATATACTCACTATAATCCACATAGACATGCCCATGGACCATTGTGTTATAGATAGTCCTATACCAAGATTCTTGCCACATGATTCTAGATTGTGCACATTGATAATTAGAACTAACCATCACAGTATGACGTTATTCTGCATTGAAACAGATATTTTTAATCAACAGAAAAGTCACAGCTAAAGAAAAATAAATGGAAAGAAAAGATGTTCTTATATTTTACCTGTGGATGAGCAAAGATGAGAATTACATCCAAATTCGTCTCAGAAACCACACAAACAGTAAGAGAGTAAAGAATATTATTGCCTGTTAAGAGAAGGGGGCATTGACATATTTTAGGCTGTGAAATTATTATTCAAAAAATAAAATATTTTTTCAAGCTAATAAAAATTAAAGGAAGTTACAGACTCCAAGTGGAATCTACTGAAGGACGTGAGCTGAGTTCAGCCTTCAAGTACAATTTAATGTGGCCCAGAATAGTAACAGAGTATAAAAGTACAATCACATGATCATATGGGTGGATTTTCTTTTAATAGCTCCAAAAAGCATATTTACAACACTACATTTAATGTGAGAAACACAAAGTTTTCTCAGTAAGATAAGAAACAAGACAAGATTTTTTTTTCCTCCGTGCTTTTCAACATCATTCCATAATACTGACTAGTGCATTAAGAGAAGTGAGTGGTATCCTGCCTTGAAAGAAAGAAAACTATCCTTTCTCAAGATGCCATGATCATCTTTTTAAAAATCCAGAGAAATAATGAGCAATTAAGATAATAAAGTTAAGTAAGGTAGGATATAAAAACAATGCGCAGAAAATCACTTTTCTCAATACCAACAGCAGACAAGTTGAACTTGAAATTAAGATACATCAGCATTTACATTTACCTCCCGCAAAGTGAAATACATAGATTCTCTAATAGAGTACAAACAAAATGTTTTTAAGATAAGGAACAAAAGTAACTGGAGAGATAGTCTATGTTCATTGATAGGAAGATTCACTATTCTCAAGAAGTCAGTACTTCCCACCTTGGATCTATGTTTCAGTACAATCTGAGTCAACATTTCAGGAAGTTATTTTGTGGATGTTGGCAAACTGTTCTTAAGTCTTATATAGAAAAACAAAAGAAGCCGGGTGGTGGTGGCGGCACAGGCCTTTAATCCCAGCACGTGGCAGAGGCAGGCAGATCTTTGTGAGTTCAAGGTCAACCTGATCTACAAGATCTGGTTCCAGGACAGGCTCCAAAGCCACAAAGAAACCCTGTCTTGAAATCCTCCCCCCCCCCGAAAAAAAATAAGTGCAAAAGAATCGAGGGAGCTAACAATATTAAATGAAATCAAAGCTTAAGGATCGTTACTAGATAAGTTTAAGAGTTACTATAAAAACAAGTTGATCTTTGCAGACTCATAGACAAATGGATCAAAGAGCAGAATTGAGAGCCCAGAAATAGACCCACACACATGCACCCAGGTAGGTGGTCCTTGGCAAACTGACAGAAGCAGTACAGTAGAACAAAAAGCCTCCTTTTTTCACCATGAGGTGTTCAAATAATAGGACAGACACAAACAGAAAAGTGAATCTAGAAACAAACTTTCTATCTTTCCCAAACTCAAAGTGGGAAATGTTAATGTAAAATACAGGTCTATGATAGTTCTAGAACATAGCGGGAGAATCTGCATTTTGATATAATAATGATTTTTCATTTATAACAGCAAAAGTCAAAATTCATAAAAGTTGCCCCATAAAAGGTGTACTACTTAGGATGGATCCCAATGTAAAGTACAGCCCCAGACAACAATGCTATAAATGTAGGTTCATCACTTACGGCAAATACAGTGACGACAAGGATTGTGTCACTGGTAGAGAGGGAGTCTGCTTATGTGCAGCCTTGGTACATTACAGGTGTTCTCAGCTTTCCTAAAAGAAACAGTTTAAGAAAATATGCATGTCAAATGGTTCCCTTATTCACAAATAATGTAGAAAGAGTCTCAGGAAAAGACAAGTATCTCTAAATAAAAACTGTCCTAAATGATTTCTTGCTTTATTAGTTAATAAGGATGCTAAAAATGGTCCATTGATTTTCTGTTACAGTCACTTGATCCATTTTGTTTTGCTTTTTAACTGTAAAGTGATTTGAGAGAAAACAAAAGTATAACCTAGAATACATTGGGGGAAAAGAGGACCAACAAACATCTTGGAATATAAAATAATGGTGTACTAAGATAAAGTAGACAAGAATGGTTTGGAGGTAGGGTGTTGTCTTGATTTTAAGTAAGAGATTTAAAATAGTGTCTTTTAGGCCAAAGTATTTGGAAGCAGGGAAAGTGATGAAACCATTTATATTTCTGATATTATACAAATGTCTTATTTTACCTACATACCATGAAATAGAAATATTAAAATTAAAGTTTTCACCACAACACAATAAACATTTGTGTATAAGTATTTTAAAAAGAAATGTTCGCATCAAATTCTAGATGTTATGTAAAATTTTAATTTTTAAGTATATGCCAAAAGACTTAAAAGAGGTTTGGTTAAATTCTCAATTGTTTATTAATGATATTTCTGTGGAATTGAATGGGTGGCAAATGTATTGATGTGCACTTCAGAGTTTAGGCACATGAACTACAGAAAATCTAAAAGCTGCTTAAGTTCTAGTCACAGAAAATTACATTTAACATGAAAGGAGACCAAAAATCCCCAGACACCTCTTTTCAGAAGAAACCAAAACTGCAGATGCTTGATTCACAGTAGTCTCACACAACGTGAAGGGTTTCTCCGTAAGCCTGTAGTCAGTTGTGAAAGTCAGCAGTGGACTTTGTTTTGTAAGCCATTTTCAAGCTCAGCATCATTACCATTTGGACCATAATTTGTAGTGAGAGTCTGGTCTATGCATTGTCAGCAGCATCTCTGGACTCTGTCCACTAGATGTCAGCAGCAGCACAATGATTAAAACTGGCATTTGCCAAAATTGACTCCTATAAAGAACCACTGATTTTGAGCATTTTTTTTTCTTTTATGATTTCATCTCTGGTCACCTAACAGTCCCATTATGTATCTATGTTTTAAACTGCCATTTCCATCGATGAATATGGGAAAGGAAAAGGCACTATGAAGTGGTTGTGTATATTTCCTTTGGATATTTGCCCAGAAGGAATGTGGAGTCTTAAATATTAATAATTCAGTTCCAGATGAGGATAGGGAGGATGAACAGCTTCTGATAATTTACTTTTTCTTTTTTCTTTCTTTTTTTTTTTTTTTGGTTTTTCCAGACAGGAAATTTACCTTATTTAAAATAAAATATCGGCTGGGCAGTGATGGCACATGCCTTTAATCCCAGCACTCGGGAGGCAGAGGCAGACAAATCTCTGTGAGTTCGAGCCCAGCCTGGTCTACAAAAGCTAGTTCCAGGAAAGGCTCCAAAGCCACAGAGAAACCCTGTCTCGACAAACCAAATATATATATATATTTCCCTTAAAATTCAAGTTCCCAAAGATTAGTTGCATACATAACTTCATGATTTCTATAAGTAATATGTATATAAGTTCCATTCTCTCTCTTTCTTCATGGAAACATAGTGTCAATAATCTTTTGAGGAATACTGTGGTGAGTTTCTCAGTCATCTTAAGAATACTATGACCATTTAGCCTCTTTGCTACTGTCTTTATCTCACCATGCTTGGTTGGCAGGATTTAAGAAATTAACCTTACCTCTAGAACAACTTCATTTAATGCTTTTAGTTTCCTTATCTTTCTTTTGATAATTTATACAAAGAATGCTTTTTTAAAATTTTTATTAGAATATATTTGTTGAACTAGCTGGTTTTACTAATAGCATTTTTTATTCATTATGGTTTTCACTTCCTGTCACTAACTTCTCTGTATGCCCTACTGTTTAGACTCCTTTCTCTTAAATAGTTCCCCTTAACTTTCATGTCTCATTTGTGTTATGTGTGTACATGTGTGGTACCTGTATGTCTCTTAACTAAGTTTAACATTTGAGAAAGTTATGCGCTATTTGTCTTTATGAATAGTCTGTCTTATTTCATTTATGATGACCAGTTCTGTTCATTTTCCCAAGAATGACATAATTCATTCTGCTTTATACCGGAATAAAATTCCAGTGTATATGTATGCTGCATTTTTTATCTATTTATGTATTGATGAACACTTAAGCTTGTTCTAGAACTTGGTTATTGTGAATTGTACTCCAGTCATCCCAGTAGAACATGCTTCTCTTTAGTATAATTGCTTATAATCCCAGGAGTGGCATAGCTAAATCATATGGTAGTTCTGTTTTTACTTTCTGACACTATTTTTAGTACCGTACTATTTTCAGACACTGTTTTCCATCTATACCCTTTATTATTTGAAGTATATTCCTCCTGCTGCTAACTTCTTTAGTCTGTGTGATATATTACACATATTGATTGGTATATGTTGAATCATGCTTGCTTCCCTCAAATGAAACAAAACTTGGTTATAGTCTATAATTTTTATAATGTATTATTTAATGAGTTTGCAAGTATTTTATTAAGAGTTTTTATGTCTACATGTTTTTTTTTTCATTAAATTCTAAGAAGATTTCAATTTCCTCCCTGATTTCTTCAATGAACCCACCCTTGCCATTTAGGAGTATATTGTATTTCCATGTGCTTGTAGAATTTCTAGAGTTTCTCTTGTTATTTACTTCTATTTTTACTCAATATTATCTGATAACATATGCAAGTTAATTTGATTCTTTTGTATTTTCCTGACTTGACATAAGGCCATAATTGTAGTTTGTTTTAGAGAAAGTTCCATGGACTTCTAAGTGGATGGTATATTCTGTAGCTGTTGGCAACAAGATCTCTTAGATGCCTGCAGTGTCCATTTGATCTATGACATTTTAAGTCTGAATTTTCTTTGCTGAACTCCCATATAAATGATTTTCTGTTGCTGAGATTGGGGTATTGAGGCCACCTATTCATGTTGTATATAAGCGTAGCTGTTGTCTATGCCCCATACTTGGTTTCATCAAACTAAGTTCTCCAACAATTGGTGAATGTGTATTTAATTGTTATTTCTTGATGAACTGTACTCTTTAGAAAAAAGTAGTGACCTTCTTTATCTCTTTAGACCGTGTTTGGCTTTTGTTTTCTTTGTGAGATATCATGCCTCTTTCCTACTATCTTTCTCTTGATTCACACTACTGTGTCCTTTGGTTTCCTGTGTGAATTGTGAATGTGTCTTTACCATAAGTTGCGTCTTTTAAAACAAATAACTGGATCTTCTGGTTTGATCCAGTCAGCTAGTCTACATTCTTTAATTGGAGTATTGAGACCATTAACATCTATCAAGGTTATTATTAAGATATTTGCTGACTCCTGTTACTACGCTTCTAGTTGGTTCTGATACTGCTTTGGTGTTTTGTTTTGCTTTCTTTCTTCCTTCTTAATCTTAGAGGCGTATTGATTACGGAATTGAAAATGTTTAATTCTATTCTAGCTCTTATTAAATAAAATGATTTGTGTGTGTGTGTGTGTGTGTGTGTGTGTGTGTGTGTGTGTGCATGTGTGCGTGCGTGCATGCGTGCATTTGCACACAGTTGCCTTTGGAAACCAGAAAAAAATGTTGACTGTCTGAATCTAAGTTACAGTCAGTTGAGGTGTCCAGCATAGGTGCTGGGAGTTGAAATCTGGTTCTTTGTAAGAACAGCAAGTGTTCTTAACCACTGAGCTATCTCCAGCTCCATAATTCTCATTTCTTAGTAGGTTCCTCATGAGATGTATTCTTCCATGTGTTCTTGTGTTGTGACTTTCTTCCTCCTGTGTGTGTGGAATTTATTTAAGTATCTTCTGTAATGCTTGTTTAGTGCTGGTGGATTGCTTTCATTTGTGCTTATCTTGGAAAATATTTTCCATCCATTTTAAGCAATATTTGTTAGATAAAATATAATCTATTTTGACAGTTATTTGCTTTCATGACCTGAAATAAATCATTGCATGTGTTTCTGCTTGTTAAGCTTGTTTAAGTTTTATTTATTATTATTGTATGTGTGTACATAGTGGGAGGGTGCTTTTCTTGGTGCACATGTGGAGATCAGAGACTGCTCTGTAGAGTCGGGTCTTTCCTTCCACATTTATGTGAGTTCTGGGGATTAAACTCAGGTCACCAGCCAGCACCTTTACCCCATGAGTCACTTCACTTAGTTTTTAATCTTTCTGTTAAGAAGTATGACGTTCTGATGTGTTTGACATAGTGAGTGATGAGACTTTTCCGCCTGCTTTGTTTCTTTGTTCCTAGCTCTAAATGGTGTGTCTCAGGCAGGTTCTTTTCTGGCCATATCTATTAGGGGTTCTAAATTGTTCTTGTAGTTATTCATCCCTATCTTTCCCTATGTTTGGAAATTCTCCTGTTATAATTGCATTAACTGAGTAGTTTTTCTATTACCTTAGTTCTTCTGTGTTGACCAGTGGTATCTCAGCAGCTTTTAGTCTCACTATCTAGTGATGAGAAAAGTCAGTTCTCCAGTCATCTGATCAGGTGTGAAGTAGAAAGAACCTGTAACCAAACTGCATTATGGCCTACCTATGGTACTCTGTAGGGTTTTTTTTTAAATAGATCTTAATTTTTAAAAAGTGAATAGGTTAAAAGAGATGTAAATCTCCCTTGAAAACTAATTCATGTAGATTTTTGTATTAGTTACTTTGCTATTACTGTGATGAAACATCATGGCAAAGTATAAAAGGAACTCTTCATTTGGCTTGTGGTTCCAGATTCTTCGTGGCAGGAAACTGTGGCTGCAGCAGTCATGGTGACAGGAACAGTTGAGAGTTCATTTCTCAAACCTCGAGCAGGAAATACAGAGAGCAAACAGAGAGTAGTGTGAGACTTTGAAATCTCAAAGCCTGTCCCAGTGATATACTTCCTCCAACAAGACTGCATCTACTAAACCTTCCAAATAATTCTATCAATTAAGTACCAAGTATTCAAACATCTGAGTCTATGGGGGACATTCTCACTAAAACCACCATAATAGTCTATACTCAATGACTGGCAATGTAACTGTCAACTAATTAAGTGTGGACAGTACATGGTAACTCCCCTTTTAAAAGTAGGATTTGGAAACAGTGGGACAAAAGAAGAACGTTTCAGTGAGGAAACCTGGTAGATGCTGTCTCCTGTCTCCGCCAGACAGTCAAGGTCAACATCAACAAGGGCAAATGACCTGAGCAGTGCAGACCCGTAGGTGGGGCATGTAAACAGTGCTGTGCTCCTGTACTCCTCCTCTCACATGCCATAACCCTTTGTTTATTTTTGAGAAAAAAAAATCTAAAACATACTAGAAGAGCATTCTGGAAAATAGATGATCAGTATTTCTCAAAACTGTTAAGGTCATCAAAAACAAGTCTGAGAAAGTATCAAAGCTAATACAGCCAAATGTTATGTGACATCCTGTGTTTGCCTCTGAAACTGAAAGAGTACATTATGTAAAAGTGAAGGAAATCTGAGTGTAGTATGGCCTTTAATTAATAATGGCTCAACATTAGTTCATTAACTGAAACAATATATCATTGTGTTAGATGGAGAGATAGGAATGGGGAGAACCTGGGAGGAGTTGAGGAGAAGGGAAAAGCATGATCAAAGTAAATTGTCTGATTTTTTTTCCCAAAGATAAAATGCTCTGTAGAAATTATCTATACTGTTGTGAAAACCCTACTGAAATATAATTATTTTAAAAATTACAATAAGGACTGGAGAGGTGACTCAGTGCTTAGGAGCACTTGCTGGTCTGGGGGCCAGCATTTGCTTCTCAGTATATACATAGAACGGCTTCGGTTCCATGGGATATGTCACCCACTTGTGGCCTCTGGACATCTGTACACACACATTGCACAGACATATACTCAGGCCAACATACATGTATATAGAATGAAAGTCAATCAAAATATTTTAAAAATAGCACAAGAAAGTGTTCATGAACTTCTTTCTGTTCATGCAAATATTGAAGTATTTTATGTTAAATATCGATGATTATAAAATAATTGATCTGGTTTTCATTGTGTAGGTGAAGGTTGAGATGTAGGTGAGGTGAACTTTAGTATTTATTTTGGCGGCTTTGATGTATTTTGTTTTAAATACCTAATAAACGCAGTGGAGGTCTGGGTACGTGAGTTGTATTGTTCTAGATGCAGGCACAAGTGGATAGAAAAACCCAAAACTTTCAAGGCTACAGACTTGGTCACCAATTTCTATGCAAGACTCTTAAAGCCCTTCTAATTTTACTTTTCCTAAATTCTCACTCAGCTGCCTCACTTAGGTCTTCATTTTTCACTTTTATTTGATATGTTTTTAAATTTGTAGATCCCTTTCTCATACAATATATCCTGGTTATAGTTTCCCCTCCCTCTACTCCTTCCAGTTCTTTCCCACCTTGACTCTCCTCTCACTCCCTTTTTGTCTCTCATTAAAGAACAGACTTTGTAACATGAGGGCGGGCTTGTTGGGGTTTATGTCCCACCCGGTCGTTTAGTCCCAGAGAAAATCACACAGAGAGTTTGCATTAGGTTATAAACTGATTGGCCCATTAGCTCAGGCTTCTTGTTAGCTCTTACAACTCATATAGCCCATTATTCTTATCTATGTCAGCCACATGGCTCAGTACCTTTTTCAGCAGGGCAGGTCACATCCTGCTTCTTCGGTGGTCTGGGCAGGAGTGCAGAAAGAGCCTCCTTCTTCCCAGAATTCTCCTGTTCTTCTGGCCCCACCTTTACTTCCTGTCTGGTTGTCCCACCTATAATTCCTGCCTGGCCAATCAGCGTTTATTTAAAACATAATTGACAGAATACAGACAATTCTCCCATACCAAGACTTCTAAAAGATAACAACCAAATATGACAAAATAAAATAAAAGATGAAGCAAAAATAATTGTATCTAAGTTGGAGTTAAGTGGATTTCTAAATCAAAACCTAGGTCATTGGGGAAGAAGTATTCTAATTTAAAACAGCTAACTCCATAGCCCATATTTTTCATATTTACATAACATATTATCAGGCTTTGTTCACATGAAGAATGTTTGTTGGGCATGTTTCCAAAGCTGGCAGTTACTGAGCAAACAGGCTGCAAAGGGATAAAGAGGAAATCCATGCTTGCCAACAGATAAATGTATTTCTAAAGCAGACTAAATATTAAGGTTTGAAATAAAGGCCGAAGAAATTCAACAAGTTATGTTCGTGAACCGTTAACAGATGCTGCTCTCCAAATCTTCACTCTTGAAATTCTTCCAGACAAAGTGAATATGGTCAGGTGCTCAAAATCCACTGAGCAGTAACACATATACTATCTAATATATGAACCCTGTTAAGAGCCAGAATAATTCAGTAAATTACAAGAAGGGTAGGAGATTTAATAAAGTGCCTGAGATGATCATTTTATTCCTCTCTACTCTCTCTTTAGCATTGACCATTTCTTTGACCAAAACCTGTAATTCTCACAGACATCTCAACTCACAGTAGGGACTATTCCTAGAATGTGGGGATTGGAAACCAGGAAACAACAGAATTATTTTCCATGCTTCAATGTGCCATTCAATGTACATTCAATGTTCTGTGGCCACGAGGACAAGAACACCACAGTTTACTTTAAAAATAATTTTTAATACAACAGCCATTAGTTCCCTTTTTTTCTCCTCTAAATAATGTTCTCATACTATATTTAGTTCTCATACTTAGGAGTCACTTTGTAGGCCTTGTACAAGTCTGTATTCAGCAGTTGAGTAGTGTGTCAGTGTTTGCATTTTTCGGCTTTTTAATGTCACTTATATTATCAGAATAACAATATAAATCATACATATGATGAAATTGCATAATCAAGAAATGAATGCAAAGAAAATTATTTTTTGTAAGGTGGATAACTTTGTAAAGTGCTATTTAAAGCAGAGTCTCCAGATGAAACTGCTGTCAAAATTCATGTTAGAACCAGGCAACAGTGTACCCTGGTCCTCCTTCAAGAGCCTCCTGAGTGCTGGGATTATAGGAGGTGTGACACTGTTGGAAGGGGTGTGTCACGTGGGGATGGGCTTTGAAGTTTCAAAAACCCATGCCATTCCCAGTTAGGCTCTTCCATGTTTCCATGGATGCTCTTCCATGTTTCACAATGTGAGCTCTCAGCTACTGCTCCAGAGCACATCTGCATGCCTGCCTGCCTGTTGCCGTGTTCCCCACTGTGATAGACATGGGCTCAACCTCTGAAATTGTAAGCCTCCAATAAACCCTTTCTTGTATGAGTTGCCTTGGTTCTGGTATCTCCTGATAGCAGTGGAAAAATAACTAAGACAACATGTCAAAGCAACTGAAAGGGAATAAAGAGTTAGCAACTTGAAAATGATGTCAGATTTTCTCATACATGTCTAAATGTATTTTTTCAAATTCTTCTATTGCACCAAACTTCTAAATTTGAAAAATATGGAAGGGTATAATGGCAGTCAGAGGCAACAGAAAGCCTTGTCTCACAAACTTGCGTCAGGATCAGGGCCGTAGCATATTTCAGCAGTTGAAGGACATTGTGAATTCATGATCTCAACCATGTTGATTTCTACAAGTGTGGGTTTTCTGTGTGACTCTGGATTTATTCTCCATTTTGCTTTCTCTTGTTGCCAGTTTTAAAGAACTAGTGGCTGTGGAGTTAGTGTTCTTGTGGTTGTTATTGATTTGGCTGCTCAGCAGACATAATGCTGGAGACCTCTGTTCTTCTACTTGGTTGGGGACCTGTGACCCAGGGCATGTCTTTGGCCCCTTTCTGTCACTCATCATAGTCATTGTACTTTATGATACACCTAATTTAAGATTTAAAATGCCACTTAACATTGGCCAAAGAAGTATGTATTTTTTTGTTTCTTTCTATATTTGCTTACTTGAAATGTTCTGGAGAGAAAAGATGAGAAAACCATGTTTATTCTCTTATTTAAAAAATAAGATTGTTGCTTTATTTCAACCAAGGTTAGTCACTTAATATTATGCATTACAAGTATATTTGATATAGAAAGACAATATAAAAAAGGCAAGTTACACCCTCAGATGGTGAAATTGTTTTGGAAACATAGCAATAAGTGAAATATTTTACCACTATATTTTGAATTTGGAAAACTCAAGACAGTGTTATTTATGAAATGGTGAGTAGCATCCATTCAGTAGATTTGAATGCCAGATTTTGTTATAGTCACTTGCTTAAAGACAGTTTTTCAGATGTTAGATATACCATACATCGATAGAGTACTTGTTTCACTTAAGGTTATGTTATAGGAACTTTTTACATTATTTAACTGTAACCATTGATTAATTTATTGTTACTGTTTTTATTTCAAAGATCTCAGAAGAAATTATAATGGACTACTATGAGGAATATAGGCCTAGAATGAACGAGCTGGAGGCATTTAATATGGTAAGTCATGTATGTATATACAATAGTATCTTATTAATTATTATTATGGGCCAATCAATCTGTTGTTGTTGCTGTTGTGTGTATAAGAAAGAAAGACAGAGAGTATGTATATGCGTGTGCGTGCGTGCGTGCGTGTGTGTGTGTGTTTGTAGGAAAAAGTATTTGGGATGATTTCCTATTTCTAAACTATATTAGGTGTTAGTAATGCCATAAAAAGAGCACATGGTAGATTTCCCTTAAAGTGCATCATAAATGCACAGAGCCGGGCTTCAGAGCCTTTGAACACATGTTGATCTCCAGAGCGCTTATTTCACAAGCTTTCCATGTAATGAATTGCATTCTTAGGACCCTTTTAAAAGCTTTCCGTCACATGATTGCTTCCTGGATTCCACCTCGTGTCTCTTAGAGGGCTTTCTTTCCCGGTTACTAGTAAAGAAAAGCTTTTGATCTGTAGTATTCATTTTCTGAAGATGAACAGTAGGTATTGGGTATCTGACATGTGAAGTTTTGTAGATACAGTTTCTCAAACATAAACGTTAAAGCAAATAAACTATTAAATTGCCACTACCTCTTGTTTTCTTACAGTTGAAAGTTGTTCTGGCTCCTTGTATAGAAACACTGATTCTTCTTGATCGACTTTGTTACCTGAAGGAACAGGTATTATGTTATTTTTCAGTGCATAACAAATATCTTTATTAGGTGAAATAAAATAAATAAAATCATATAGCTAGGATAAAGTTATTTCATACAAATTAGTAAGAATGTCTCTCATACTCCATTACTTTTAACATCCATTCTATTTCCTGATTAATATATAAACATATACAGCAGATATCTTCAAAAATTGTTGTAATAAGCATGATATTTTTTAATTGTGTGATAGTATTTATAGACAGTGATTAAAGGTAACCATATATGATATTTAGAGCCAAAATTAATTATGGCCAGTCATAAAAGAGACTGTGTACACATTTCACTTTGTAAGACCTGATCTTTTAATATGCTTTGAATATGCATATTCTATAATATAGAAATGTCTTATTACTCAGTGAAGAGTATTTCATCTCTCCCACAACCTTATCATTTTTCTGTATTATGTGGTCTGCTGAGCTGTGGTCAATAAATTGTTTTGAACTGCTTAATCCCCTTCATAGAATCAACTCTTTGTCCACTATAAATCCCTTATTGTAACAAATTTATTTAGTCATCTAGTGCTTTTTCTTTTCAAAAGGCTTCTTTAATCAAATGAGTTTTAATAAATGTCATTTTAATTAATGATTTTACTAATTAAGGCAATTTTTTAAGTATTTAAATAATATACTTTCCTTAGCCACCATTTAATTCCACATCCCTACAAAGCCTTGATCCTCAAATTGGGTGGTGATACACTACCTATGTGAATAAGCACTCATTTCCCTTCACAAAAAAAAAAAAATTCATTGGCCTAGGTAAACAGTTTAGTAAAATAGCATGCAGCAAAATGAATAGGTCCAAAAGAAATGACCCACGCATATGATTATTCATTTTAAGTATTGGAATGTCTTAGGAAAGTAGTCATATTTGTTAAAAATATAAGACATATACCAGGTGGTGATGGTACACACATTTAATCCCAGCACTCAGGATGTAGATTCAAGGCTAGTCTGGACTACAGAGCAAGTTCTAGGACTGTTACACAAAGAACACCTGTCTCAAGAAAAACAAACAAACAAATAAAACATATATAATATAAAAGAGAAAATTAAAAGAAGTAATAATCCCACCTTTCAGACTGGAAACATTTTATAATAATGTTACACATGATTATAGATTGTGCATGTGTGTGCATATTATTTTTACTTTAAAACTATAATAAAATTTATAGTCTAATTTTATTTATATATCATTTTTGCCCTCTTTCTATAAGGTAAATAATGTTTTGTCATAAAATTGTTTGTTTAAAATACAATATTTGTCATTGACCTTGTCCAGATTTTCTATATTAGAACCAGGAATACTTTGGCAGTCAGTCGCTAAAGGTGTATATTTTTTCAACATAGCTTCTTGAAAATAAAATTGTAAACGTTAATTTTCATTCAATAAAAAATGATAGCTTTTGGTTTCTACTAATAATTTCTACTGCAATTTGTGGTCCAATTCATCTATGTAGTCAGACTCATCTCTCTTTTATTTGCTCAAAAATGATTGTTTATGTAAATTGTTTATCAATTTTCAGGAAGATGTAGCGTGGTCTGCTCTTGTGAAGTTGTTTGACCCTGTGCAGTCCCCCAGATGCTACGCTGTCATTGCTCTGAAGAAGCAGCGGTGATTGCAGCTGAAGCAGGTTGCTAGTCAGCTCTTTGGGGACTTACCTTGAATATTCCTTTTCTAAACATTTATATCTCGTTATATAAACATTTTTAAATAATTGCTATATTTTAAGTAATAAAATAATGGCTAAAAACATAAGATCAGTGAATTTTTCCATTCTCAAAGCATACATTAATAAAATAAGAACTTACGAAAATATTCTGATCAACATTCCCGGGTGTGTCAATAGCAGATGGTAATCTGACTTTAATTCCTGTGCAGTATTTGGGACCCTTGGCATTTATCACACCTTACATTTTGACATTTCTTTGCTTAAGAAGAAATGATAAGTCCACATGCAGGTGTTGTCAAATGCTGAGTGTTATATGTATTTTTCAGAGCATTTTGGGATAGTTTCCATTTTGCCATAATGGGGAGATGTACATTTAAAAAGACTCATGAGCAGGTTGTTTATAAAATATGCCTAATATAGGGCATATTTTACACTGTTTTAACATAAAGTACATTTGGTGATATTCTATTTCCATATGAAAATAGGCAGCTTATGAATAAGTATTCACTTTAAGGATTCTTGAGGCTATTTATTCTACTAAAATGAAGTGATAGGGTGATGCTTAGGGGATTACGTTGTGCTCTATAAAAAGCCACCTTGAGTGAAGCCAGACTGAATGGGAGATGCCTCCCTGCCAAGCAGAATTTATTTCTGTGAGTTAAGAATATAAGTGAGTGCCTCATATTCTGAACACTCGGGACCTGACATATTCCATGTTCTCTTCTCTCAGATTTTTGGATTGTTGGTGTATACATCTGCAATATATTTTGGATAGGACCCAAGTATAAACTTAAAACTCATTTGTGATTCATAAGCTTTTTTGCACAGCCTGAGAATAAGTTTCCCTTTCTTTAGCAAAACACAGTTTCTCGTGCACACTAAAGGCTGGAAGCTGGGTAAGGGTTCCTCGATGCTAGCGGGAGAGGCCTTCCAGACTCTCTAAAGAAGAAGAGTAACTGCTTTTGTAAATGTTTGAGCTTTTTCCCAGATGAGAAGGGTTCTGTTTCTTTGGGGTTTCATGTGGCATTTGCAACTGATACAAATGATCAGGAACTGTACACAGCTAGTACCTTCTTAGTGAGCTGTTTTACACTACTTTTTGATAAGAATTCAGATGTGTGGAAATGTCAGGTCAACTGAGGAATTCCTGTGCTAGTCACATACTTTAACGATTATCAGTATTTTATCCATTTTACTTCACCTTTATGAACGTACAAATACACATACCTCCACTAAAACGTCCCCTGCTAAAGAATTGTAAAGAAAATCCCAGAAAGCTTGTGGTTTTTCATATTTCATTTATTTAATTAATTGTATTCCTATATATTTAGTATATTTCTAGAACCTAGGAATCTTTCTATAATAACATTTGTAGGTGTTCTCATTTTTGATTTGTTAAGGAAGCCTTTGAATCAGTTCAATTTAACCTTTATTAAGTTCAGGTTATTGTTTGCAGGTTTGAGATGTTTGTTTTTATTACATCTTTTTTATGTACTTGTGTTCAGGGGATGGGAGTTGGTAAGGCATGTCTGCCACAGCAAGGTGTGGAGGTCACAGGACAACTGTGAGAGTCAGTTCTTCCCTCTCCCCTGTGAATTCCCAGAATCAAACTCAAGCCATTAGTTGACAGTGAGTGCTTGTACCCTCTGAAGCATCCCACTGGCTTTTGTTTATTTGCTTGCTTGGTTTTGTTTCCTTAATAGTGGTTAGGGACATGATTTTTAGTGCATGTCCCTAACATGATTTTTAGTGCATCATACCATATTTAGTGCATCATACCATATTAGTGCTAATACAGTCGATGAGCTCCTGGCAGCTGTGAGCCTAATTAACTAGTACAAGCTTCCTCCTTCAACCTTCGTCTTAAAGGGGTGGCTGTGCCATATAGTCATCCCTGAAAACATACATGCAAGTGATATATAGGCTGAATAGATTGTATTTAGGAATGTGTGTGTGTGCATATGCATGCCCACAATAATGATTAACAACATAGGCTGAATAGATTGTATTTAGGAATGTGTGTGTGTGCGCATATGCATGCCCACAATAATGATTAACAACAAAAAGAAGCCATGAATTTGAAAGAGCGAGTATATGAGAAGGTTTGGAGAAAAGAAAGGAAATAGAGTAATGCTTTAGTTATATTCTCAAAAATAAAAATAACTAATAAAGAGAAATGCATATATGCATTGAGTGAATTCATTTGCCATATTCAAATTTACTGGATGAGAATACTCCTGGTTTCAATTTAACAGCTTATTTCATTGTGCTCAAGTACCTTTTTGTACAACTACTGTCCTTTTATTTCCTCATATTGTTTGCAATATGTAACTATCTCAGAAGGAATAGAAAATCTAGCTAGCCTTTTTTCTTTCCTTTTGTAATTTTACTTCTATAAAAATTTAACAACCTTCTTTGGCAACCAAATATTCATTTAACATTCATTTCTCATTATAATACAAGGACCTCATGTGGGAAAAGCACTGTTTGCATAAAACATGAAGTACAACTATTTCCTTAGCATTTGAAGTGTGAAGTAACTCACCTACATGTGAAGATCTTAGCAGAACTTGCATCTGTCAGCTTGGACATGGAGTAACATGAGACAGTATACACGATCGTATCATATGGAGATAACATCCCCAATACTGCAGCTTTACATCCACAAGTCCACATTACAGTGATGGAGATGCATAGAAACTGTCCCTTCAGAGTGAGTTTACAGTTCACTGAAAAACATGATGCATTGCTCTGAGCACCATTCTCATAATCACCTCCTGGATGATCTAAAACAAAAGCCTGAACAGCTCCAGGCTCATTTATATTAAATATGGCCTCATTTCATACTCACTTTTCAAATACTTAGTGAATATCTATCATGTATCAGTGATAGACTCTGAGTTATTTTCAAGTGAATAGACAAGACTTTGAAAGGGACTCAGAAATATTACCAATTGAGACCTGACATGTTCCATGTTCTCTTCTCTCAGATTTTTGGATTATTGGTGTATACATCTGCAATATCTTTTGGATAGGATCCAAGTATAAATTTAAAACTCATTTGTGATTCATATGCATTTTTACACAGCATGAGAATAAATTTTTCTCAATTTTTAATAATTTTGTGGATAATACCCTTATTTGGGATGGAATTTTCTATGTATGACATTTCTCTGTATGACTGAAAATATTTTGAATTTTGGTCATTTCAGTTTTAGACTTTTCTAGTTAGGAATGCTTAACCAGAAGCACCATAATTTAGAATCACATGATTTCAATCATGTAAGTCAAAATGATTTAAATTGGGTAAGTATCTCAATGCTGCAGTGTACGTTAGTGTTCTCATCTATTAATTCTTTCCTCATAATGTGGTTGATAGGATTTTTATTATTTGTCCTGTCAAAAAGCCATGTTAGAAACTTCAACTCCATGAAGGCAAATGGACCCTTTGGAAATTATTTAGGTCCTGAAAGCTCCACTATTAGAAATGAGCTTATGGGGTGTGCTCAGTCTTCCTCACCCTGGAAGACACACTGAAGAGACCCATCCCAGCTTCCACAACTGTAGAAGAATGGATGTGTATTGTCTATTAGTAACCCAGTCTCAGGTATGTCTATCACAACATCAAACAAGTGAAGACAGATGTTATGAGAACTGTACTAATATGTGTTCCTGAACTCCAAGACAGCATTGCAGTTACAGAAGTGGCAGGCTTGCCAGTCTTGTTAGTGTTGTTGAAGGGGAGTATCAGGAGGATATTTATGGTATCCGAGTGTCTGTGCTCCATTGTGAAGAAGACACCAGGCTTTGTAAAGGTCTGGACATCATTGTCCAAGATAAATAGATAGAGCATGGCAAGGGTCTTGAAGAAAGTCTTGATAAGTAAGCTTGCTTGATAAGTGAACGCTTTACCAAGGTAAGACGATTGCTTCTCTGAGATAAGTTAATAGATTGGAATTTCCTGAAACAAACAATGAGGTTATTTATTGCTTTCCAGCCTTATCTTTCCCAGGCAAAGTTTTTCTCCAACAAACAAATAAATCATGGTGACGCAGGTGGTTTCAGTTCTTAGACCCAAGAGTTCCATCACACTGATGCAGGTGGTGCAATTCCGAGGGTAAAGCACTTATTTCCTGGCCCTGACTGCATGATATTTAATACTTGTGTTAGTTAAGTGTCCTAGAGGGACAGAAATGAGAACTTACTCATGTTTATAGCATTGATTTAATGGGGAAAAGTGTGTTCTAAATTCTAGTCAAACAACTTGCAAATAAAAGTATCTACATTAAAAGGTGAAATATTATCAAATGAAAAGCAAAGTTTTATAGCATTTTTACTGGCTGAGATAATTGTCTTTTAATTAATAATCATTTGGAGGGGGTCTAGGGAATTAAACTCAGGACCTTAAATGTACTATACCAGGTGCTGAATCATTGAGCTAGATCCCCCCCCCAGGATAATATTCATTTTATATTATTTCTGGCCTTTATGTTCTGTATTTTCTATATTCTATATTTATGCCTATACATAGGCATAAATAGAGCCTTAGCACAAAAAAGTTAGTTCCATATTGTATGTATGGATAGATTATTCTTTGGTTTGTAGTTCTAGCCTGAGCACAGATGGTGGTGATGGTGGTGATGTATTAGTACCCTTTTAAGCTTGCATATTAACCCATCATCTCTTTCATGAGAGTGAAGTTTCATGTTTTCCTAAATGGCTGTGAGTTTAAATTGATTATTCTTGGGCTTTTCTTTTTTTGATAAAAATTTAGAATATATTTTCTTATGTTTGAATTTATGATTACTGAGAGGGGGTGTGTGCTTTGTAGATTCCTCTTCCCCCCAAATGGCTGAAATATATCTGGATGTGCTGCCATAGAATGGTTTTATCAAATGATATTTTAAGAAATCAAGGAATTCTGAAAGGTAACCAAATTCTGGAATAGTGCACGTCCCAAGTTTCTGGATGCACAGAGAGCACTTGCACAAACAAAGCAGTCAATGCTGGTTGGGTTGAGGCTTTTAAGATCACATAACAAGGGACAGAGCATCCGTTTCCAATGTAAAATTCTCCAGATTGCGTTCTGCCTCTCCTGCTGCTGTGAGGTTCGCTGTTTCACCAACAATGTTTTCTCTGTCATCTTCCACCTCCTCTAAAACTTCCTCCTCCCATCTCTCAGTGAATAGAATTTTTATGAAGATAAAACTTTTCTTTATGCTTCATGTCTTCAGATATTCTTAATGGATATGTGAGATCTTACAAAGAAAATAAACTCATGTAAAGGAAATGATTATCCATTAAGATTAATTTTTAAGGTCTGTAGAGTTTTCTCAGTAGTTAAAGAGCTTGATGTTTTTCTGGAGGAGTTCAGGTTCCAGTACTCACATGGTAGCTCATAACCATGTGTAAATCCAGTTCCAGGGATCTGAACCTCTATGACTTAGAAAATATTGCACACACATAGTGTGTCTATATGTAGACCAAGCATCCATACACATAAACTAGAAAAAAAATCAATCTTTTTAAAGATTAATCTTGGTGATTTTTTAAAATTTTTTTATTTTTCCATTCAAAAATTGACCCTTCCTCCCCTTCTCCCATTCCCCTCCTGCTCCCCCACTAATCCTCCCCCTGCTTCCTTAAGAGGGGGCAGGGTACCCTGCCCTCTGGGAAGCCCAAGGCCCTCCCACCTCCATTCTGGCCTAGGAAGATGTGCATCCAAGTAAACTAGGGTCCCAAAAAACCAATACATGCAGAAGAGTCCAGTCCTAGTGCTATTATCGGTGGCTTCTCAGTCCATCCCCATTGGCAGCCACATTTAGAGAGTCCGGTTTGATCACATGCTCGTTCAGTCCTGGTCTAGCTGGATTTGGTGAGCTCCCATTAGATCAGGCACACTGTCTCAGTGGGTGGACCAACCCCTCGCGGTCCTGACTTCCTTGCTCATCTTCTCCCTCCTTCTGCTCTTCAACTGGACCTTGGGAGCTCAGTCCATTGCTCTGATGTGGCTGTGGGTCTCTGTCACTATCTCCATCCATCGGACGAAATTTCTATGGTGATTCTTGGGCTTTTCTTTTTCTCAAATTTTTGTTATTCTTTCTTCTTTTGATTTTCTTTTCCGAATGTAAAAAAATATATTGTATAAATACATCCCAACTTTAGCTCATTGCTATAAAGTCACCTGAGAATATTGGAGACAGAGAAGGAGTGGAAGGGGACGGAGTAGATGGGAAGTGAGGGGGTGCCTTGGAGGAAAGGAGGGAGGGGAAACTGCGGTCAGTATGTAAAATAAATGAAAAAATTTTATTTAAATAAAATTCAAAATGGGAAAAAAACTAAAGAGAAATTGTTGTCATAAATTATTTTACAAATGTCTATAGCCAAGAGATGTGCTCTTTCAAAACCCAGGCCAGTGTCTATCTAAGTTCACTACAGCTGAATCTGCCTTTAATATTGGAGAAGATTGGAATAGATCGGAGCATGTGTGAGATGCCTAGACTATGTCTAAGTATAACATCTAAAAATAAACTCTGGCACCAGTCTGTCATGCTGTCACATTGGATTACATTACCCAAAAGTCACTAAAGCACAACCTGTTCCCAATGACAGTTTGCCAAACAAATGTATCATCTGCTTCAATCACTTCCTAAATATGTTCTAGAAAGTAGTGTTTGATGGTGTCACAGTACCAGCAAATGAGCTTTGTTTAGACATTGCCAGAACATTATATATATATTAGCTCTGATTCCCTGGAAAGTTCATAAGATAGGTATGTCATTATGACTGTATATAGATGAGAATGGATAGAATTAGATCTCATCAAATACACCATTCTGGTTTACATTCAACCTATAAACAATTTTGCAAATAACCATCTGCCAGCCAGTGAAAGTAACAACATATAGACAGACTAAACAATTAAAATGTGGAACACAAACAGATCATGTGGCTTCCATTAAAAATCATTAGTAATCAATAAACAACATCAATTCTTAAGTGCTGTCTGATGCTCTTTTGGTTGATTTTCTGTATATTTAGTGTTTCAACTATGGTATGCCATTGGGGAGTTTATTTCCTGGTCTTGTGTATTTGTTCTGTATGTTTATATCTTTTCATAGTTGGAGTAAGTTTTCATATATGATCTTGGTGAAGATCTGCTCTATACCATTGATCTGGGATCCCTCTCCTTTATCTATGCCTATAATTCAAAGATTTCTCTGCTCATGGTGCTCCAAAGTTCTGCATATTCGTAGGAAATTATGGAATTTTTTCCTATTCTTTGCTTGTGTTTAATTCCTTTACTTTGCCTTTGAGACCTGGTATTAGAAAAGAAATACTCTGCAAATGAAAAGATTAGTAATTAATAAAAACATCCTCATAAATTATTAACACATCCCAATGTTAGTTATTAAACAACTAAGGAAATTGATACAACTTTGATGAAATTAGTGTTAAAATGATGCTCAAATAGAGTATTGGGAATGAAAAAAATATGTTGTTGTAGATCCTACATGAATCAGAAAAACACATTAGGAATAACTTTTCCCCATGAAATTTAAACATTATGTAATTTTTTGGAAATGTTTCTTAAGAACAGACTGCTTCAAGAAGAGCAAGTCATTAATTAGCACATAGCCATTTATTTGTAGCCGCAATCCTTTATTGAATCTCCACTCATCAGTAAAAGTACTGTGAGAAAGTTGCATAATTTTTAACCACTGTTTACTGGCAAGGGAGGAATCTAATATTGCTGTTTGGCTAAATTGGCATAGCAGCAAATTAAGTTCTAAATTCCTATGCTTGTTCACCCAGACAAAAGATACTTTGTCTTCTCAGCCTTAATCAGAGAAGCTTCTTTCAGTGAATAGAGGTGAATGCAGAAACCCATAGCCATAAAAGATGTTGAGAATAAAAGATGATTAAGTGCCCAGCCCTAAACAAGACATAACATTCCTGAAGGATCAATAAATATGGTAGGAAAGGGAGAAGAAAGAATGTAAGACCCAAAAGATAGGAGAAGGACTGGAAAATGCTAAGTTCTTAGTACAACGTGGCCATGGCCGTCATGAAGTCATCCAGCTGTTCCTACTGATACTGGTACAAACTGGCCCTCCTAACAGTAGCTGTGGATGGAGAAGGGACTCACAAGGCCCTGCCACTTACAGCTGTTGATCTGTTGTCAACAAACAATTATCTGTGAAAGGTAGAGAAATAGAATCCAGTTTTTTACCTACTCATGAGTTCACCAAGCTCTGATGGTTAATTCTAAACACTGGGTCACACAAATGGCCCTAACTTTTATGGGTTATGAATCAAAAGAAAAGTGATGAGTGTAAGAAAGAAATTAGTAAAGAAAAAGGGACTGTGAGGAGAAATAAAAGAGATTGGGAGGACCAGAATTCATTATACATATGTATGAAATTGTCAAAGAACAAAGTTTATTTAGTAGAAAAGACAAAGCTTAACACTAATGATTGTGGAAAAGATTAGAAATCTGTAATATTTCCTAATCTTCAAGAATTAGTAATCCAGTAATTGGAACACATACAGAAGGTACACAGGAAAGTTAAGATAATGGCCTAATCCTTAGATAATGACCTTGGAGAGTCAAGTGGGAAACATGCTTTATAAGCACGCAATATTTGCCATGAACAGTACTCTAGGATTTTTGCATTACCTTGTGCTGGCTATTACTTACTCTTCCTGAGTTGTTTTAAAATGTGCTCCACAGAGTAACTTGTCTTTATGAGGACTTTTAATAAATAATCTGCTGTGTGAACTGCTTACTACTCTAGCTAACCAAAGACTAAGTCCTTAAGCCTCCACAGATGGATGGTACTTGGCCAGTGGAGCTGCTGTCTGCATGTAGGAATTTATTAATTGATGCATTTATCTCAGTGGGTTCCCTCATTAAACTTGCTGATGTTCTGTCAATGGAAGAACTTTGTCAAATTTTTAGTATTTTTACTAGAATTTTCCAAAGTACAATCCAGCCCAAGAGTATTAACAGATTTCAGCATAGAACAAAGCACCATGGATTTAAATCTCATGGGAGGAAACGCCTTTAACTGCTACTAAGGCAGTTAGGATTGAACATGCTGACTTGTAGAAGAGCAGAGAGTGCCTCGAATTCCCCCCGTACTTTACCACATCGCTTTCCATTGAGCTAGCATGGGATTCTGTATACCCCAGTTCATCTTACTGAGCTAAAAGTGCTCATGTACTCAGAGTTGGCTGCCCTTTCCAGAAAAAAACTTTAGATTTCTAATATTGCTGTTACACTTAGAAAGAGTTGATTATTTCTTGCTCTCCATTGCTTTTCCATGTGATTTCTGCTTCTTGTGGTTCTAGAGCTTTCAGGTGTGCTGTTAAGTTGCTACTGTGACAGTTCTGTCTCTTCCCCCACCATCTCTGTAGGCACTTAGTGCTATGAACTTGCCTCTTAAAACAGCCTTCATTGTGTTCCACAAGTTTGAGTATTGTGTGCATTCATTTTCATTCAATTCTTAAAATTCTTTAATATATTTCTTAATTTCTATCTTGACCTATTTTTCATTCAGTAGAGAGATGTTCAGTTTCCATGAGTTTTTAAGGTTTGTATTGTTTCTGTTGTTGATATCTAGCTTTTAATCCATGGTTGTCTAATAGAATGCCAAATTATTTCAATTTTCTTATGTCTGTTCATATTTGTTTTGTACCCAACTTTGTGTACAAAGTTTTAGAAGGTTCCATGAGGTGCAGAAAAGAAGTTATATTCTTTAGTGTTTGGGTGGAATGTTCTGTAAATATCTGTTAGGTCCATTTGGTTTGTAACATCTGTTAACACCAGCATTTCTCTATTTAGATTTCATAACTATTGGATGGTCTGCCCATTGATGAGAGTGGAGTATTAAAGTCTCCCACTATCAGTGTGCAAGGGTCAATATGTGATTTAAGCTGTAGTAGTGTTTCTTTTGCAAATTTCAGTACCCTTGTGTTTGTGGCAGTGATGTTAAGAATTGAAATGTCATCTTTGTAGGTTTTTCTTTTGATGAGTATGTAGTGTCCTTCCCTATCTCTTATTAGTTTTAATTTGAAATCTATTTAGTTAGATATTTAAATGGCTACACCAGTTTGCTTCTTTGGTCCATTTGCTTGGAAAATATTTTTCCAACCCTTTACCCTGAGGTAATGTCTATCCTTGATGTTGAAGTGTGTTTCTTGAATGCAGTAGATGAATGGATTCTCTTTTCACATCTATTTTGTTATTGGTAAAATGAGATCATTAATGTTAAGAGATAGCAATGAACAATGATGTTGATTCCTATTATGGTGGTGGGGGTGGGGATGCTGCTGTTGGTGGTGCTAGTGCTACTGGTGGTAGTGGTAGTATTTGCGTGTATGCACACACGTGCAAGTGTATCTCCCTTCTTGATTTTGCTGTTCTGAGATTATTTATTCTATGTATTTTCATGGTTGTACTTAACATCCTTAGGTTGGAGTTTTCCTTCTAGCACCTTTTTTTTAGGGCTGGATTTGTGGGTGAATATTGCTTAATTTGACTTTATCTTGGAATGCCCTCTTTGGTTCTGTGGTTCTGCATAAAGAACCGGTTTCTTTTTATTGTAGGACCATTTTAGTTAATAAATCCTTTAATTGACAACTCTGGGCCTATTTTTCTAGTATAGCAATGGGCACTATAAGTAGTCATTTTGTCTCCCATGCCAGGGAGTTTTCCCTTGTCTCAGCATTTCAACCTATTCTGGGCATGGAGCATGGGACGGTGTGTTCCTTTCTACGACTACTTCAAGCTGACATTTGGGGCATTGTCAGCAGGGCCCAAGAAGGCTGAAAGGCTAGCCAAAGATGAGGGAATTTAGACAATGGGGCACTCATCAGAAGCATTTGATTTGCAGACTCTGTTGAAAAGAAGGGAACATTCACATCAGCTTTCAGCAAGTCCAGAGCTTGCAGTCATTCAGAGCAAGTTGTAGTCAGCAAGTGATGCTTACATATATCTGCCAGTCAAGTGGAAACTGTAATGATTATTATGTCTCTTTAAGAGACAAGCCACGCCCACTCCCTCCCTGTCCACTGAGGCAGGCAGGTCTTCCTTCCTGCTTGCAGCCTTAGTCTCTCTCTCTCTTTTCCGTCTCTCTCTTGGAGAGGCAGCTTCTGTCTCTCCCTTCTCTCCTCTCCTCTCTCTCTCTCTCTCTGCTCTTCTCCCCTTCTCCCCTCCTTTCTATAACCACTTAATAAATATCCAACCTCACTCTGCATGATATGCATATCCATCTGTCTCTCACCCACAGCCACCACATGGCTTGTCGCCAGGGATGCCGCCAGGACCTTTAGAGATCTGGCGCATGGTCTTGTGTGCCGTTCCTGCCTGGGACTGGCTGCTCTTGGGACCTGCTGCCCCCTGCCTACCACCCCATGGCCTGCAGTGTTTCTGCTGCCTGCCGCTGCCAGGAATCCACAGCAATTTTTAATAATCCATTACAGAAACCTATTGAGATAAGTTTAAACTAAGAACAGAAGTTAAAATTTATGTACTTAAAGGAAAATAATACATTTGAAACTTTCAGGTCCATATTGAAATCCATATTATAGATAAAAGCAGATAATGGATATCTATAAACAACAGGCATAGACTCATACCTCTGAGTCCTAGCAAAAACTACAGATTTTGGTTAGAAGCATGTATATTTTTCTTCTGTCCAGAGAGCCAGGCATGAATTGGACAGAGATGTCTTTGGCCTGATGAGTAACACCTTTAAGTTCATATTTAAATGGCAACCAGAATAAATCTAAAATCTTGAGCTTATGGCACACCAAATAGTATGTAATCATTGCTCTATCAGCTTATCAGAACTATACCATATGGGGGGAAGAAATCAGAAACATTTTTCATATCTTAACCTGTATTTACATCTTAAATCATTTTTAGACCCTCAAAGCTTATGAGCTTTTATATCCTCAGACCTTTATATATCTTAAAACATTTTTTTTAATCAAGAGACTAGTAGCTTTATAAAAAGTAAATATCTACAAAATGAGCTAACATGCTGGCTATAGCTTTGTGGAAGGATCTGGATACGCATTGCTGCTAAACTAACAACATTATAGCTGGTCTAGCCATTAATATTATCAGAGATCCCAGAAGGATAAATAAATTATACCTGAGTACAGAGCAAGAAGCTTCCGAATCTATTCAAAGTATCAGGGACCAGAGTGTAGTTAGCCAGTCTCCATAGCACTGGAGGCATAAGTATCCAGAACAGAAGCCTTAGTCTTAGCCAGGCCCATAGGGTAATTTTTTTCCTGTAGAAGAGGGACATGGAAAAACATATACAGGGACCTAAATAAAGATTATCCCAGTAATTAATTATATCAGTACTTCAAGGATGACTGACTAACTCATATTTCCTAACAGTCTATAATAAGTTAGCAGCTTTTATAAGACTAAAACTTTGTATTCTGTCAGGTTTAGCCTTAAAAAAATAATGATTTTGAATTGAAGCTAATAAAGAGTCTTTCTGAGGGCAAAAACAGAACAAGTTTGTATCCAGCTATTAATGCAGTCTCCTGTGAAGGCAAGGAAAAGGTCCCAGGGTGAAATGGGAACAGGAGGGAGCCTAGGGGCTAGCATTGCCTTTGACAAGTTCTAAGGCACTGCATCGGCCTGTCAGGGAAGGGCCACCTGTTCCTTTTGCCAGAGATAAGAAGGGCGACACCCTTTTTAAGGAATAAGAATATTCTCCAAGTAATCTGAGGGAGTGGGAGCTTTATCTGAATGCCTGACCTTGGGGAAAGGACTTTGTAGTTCTATTTCTGTTAAGTATGAGCATTAGAAAACAACAATTTTTCAATTGAAGTTTCTCAATATCAATATAAAAACATTTATATGTTTATCCAAATAGCTTAAGCGTAACAGAATTAACAAAGATACAGAGGCTAGACATATATCCTTATGTCTGAATAGACCTTGAGTAAAGAGAGACATTTTTAAGCCACTGATTCTCAACTTTTTAATGCTTTGACCTTTTAATATAGTTTCCCGTATTGTGGTGACCCTCTATTACAAAATTTTCCCATTGTTATTTTACTACTGCAGTTTTATCATTGTTATGAATCTTTTTTCCATATTCTTTTATTTTTTTCCATTCAAAAAAAATTTACATTTCTTCCCCTTCTCCCAGTCCCCTCCCACTCCCCCATACCCCTCCTCCCTTCCCCTGCTTCCTTGAAAGAGGGCATAGTACCCTGCCCTGTGGGAAGTCCAAGGCCCTCCCCCCTCCATCCCAGCCTAGGAAGGTGTGCATACAAATAGACTAGGTTCCCAAAAAGATAATACTAGCCTTGTCCCAGAGTCACCTTGATGAATATCTTGATCACCACCATAGAAATTTTGTCCGATGGATGGAGATAGAGACAGAGACCCACAGCCACATCAGAGCAATGGACTGAGCTCCCAAGGTCCAGTCGAAGGGCAGAAAGTGGGAAAAGATGAGCAAGGAAGTTAGGACCGTGATGGGGCTGGTCCACCCACTGAGACAGTGTGCCTGAACTAATGGGAGCTCACCAAATCCAGCTGGACTGGGACTGAACGAGCATATGATCAAACCGGACTCTCATTGTTATGAATCTTAATGCAAACATATGACATGCAGGTGGTCTTAGGATACCCCCATAAAAAGTTTTTTGTTTTTCTTTAGCCATCAAAGGATCAAGACTCAATGGGCTGAGAAACTATTTCAAGCCCTTTGACATACTGCTTAGGTCATTGTCTTGCTACATTACAAGAAATGAACATCTCAGTTTCTGGTTAGCATTTGGAGCTTATGGCTCTGACCCTAAATTTTAGCCTTTTATTAAATCCAAACATTAACAATATAAAACATTTTATAAGCACAAATGTCCGATCGTTTTAACTGTTCTTAAAAATTAATATCTCTTAAATGCTTTCCTGCAATATCAAAAATAAAGTACCTCTCATAATGGTCTGTCCTGTCCCTTTAAGAGAGAAGCCCCACCCACTCCCTCCCCTGTCCACGGAGGCAAGCAGATCTCCCTTCCACTTCCAACCTGAGTTCCTTCCTTTCTGGCTCTTCCTAAGAGGCAGCTTCTGCCTCACTCCCTTCTCCCTACTTCTCCCCTTCACCACCCCACCTCTCTCTCTCTCTCTCTCTCTCTCTCTCTCTCTCTCTCTCTCTCTGTTTTTTCTCTCTCTGCCTCTCTCTGTTCTTCTCCCTTCTCCTCTTCCCCCCTTTCCCTTTCCCTTTTCCCTCTATAACCCACTAAATAAATACCCACTTTCTCTGCATGGTGCATCTCTGTCTATCACCCACCCAGTGGCTCTCACCCACCACACAGCTACCTGGTACCAGCTGTCTTCATGGCCTGCCATGGTCTTGCACCCGCTGCCCACTACCGCCACTCGGGGAGCAGCACCGTTTTATTTTTACCATAACACCTCTTTTGCTCCATCTTCGACAACATATATACATAGCCTGTCTTTTAGATCTCAGCCTACTCTATTTCACTGTAGCTGGTACTTCTGGTGACTATCACCTGGTGCTGGCATTTCTAAAACTGGTAAGTGTTAGGAATATTAACTAACGCGAGCTCTCTGCCAATACAAAAATCCCAATCAAGCCGAATCTCAACAAGCCAAATTAAAAAATATGCAGGTTTAATGGGATTCCTGTGCTCTCGGGTGACCCCAAGGGGGAACCGGGAGGCCACTAATGCAACCACCAGGGGGAAGGAAAAGAGACCAGGGAAGCAGTTTAAATAGACTGAGGGCATGGTCAAGGCTCTCTTGGGATAAAGGGACATTGACTCAAGTCTGGCTACTTCCTGTGGGCATAGGGTGACGTGGGGAAGGGGAGAGCAAGGTGTTTGTGGGTTCACGCTCAGCGAGAGGTGTGGCTGGAAAGGCATCCCATGTACTGTTATCCTGGAGATGTCAGACATCTGTTCCTTGGGGGAGGTGAGAAGGCAGGTTTCTAGGAAAAAAATATTGTTATCACCAAAGATGAGTGTGCCAGGATGAGGAGCAGGTAGGCCCTTCATTGTAGCATCCTGGAAAATCTGAGGGTGGAAGGTCCTGTCTGCTGGACAGACCAAGTGTCTTGAGTAGCGCTAGCTTGAGCCTGGAGAGATGGTACCAACATGGGTGTCCCAGAATCTTGGCAGCTGAGGGGGTGGTGAGGATTACTGTAGACTTGAGTCAATGCCCCTTTTTCCTAAGAGAGCCTAAATGTTAGTCAAAATATCACCTCAGCTTCCTGTTACCCCTTATGCAAACAGTCTAGAATGTAATCCCCGGTCTCTGGCCTCCACCTTTGGAGGCCCTGTCCCCATGCCTGCCAAGTCTTGACCCCTCCCTGAAGGAGGGTCAAGATGAGCCTGCCAAAATCTTGACCTTGCCCTAAGTCTATTTAAACTGCAGAGTTATGGAAGGGAAGGGGAGAAAGGGAAAGAGTAGAGAAAGAAGCAGAGAGAGAGGGAGAGAGAGGGAAAGAGAGAGAAACAGAAGGGAAAGGGGAGAAGTGGGGAGAAGGGGGAGATAGAAGCTGTGTCTGAGAGGGAGAAGGAAGGACTCTGGCTAGAAGCTGAAGATCAGCTTGCCTCAGCAGACAGGGGATGGAGTGGTGTGGGCATGGGCATGGCTTGTCTCTTAAAGGGACAGGACAGACCATTACACTAACCCTCAGTCTAGCTCTGCAATAAAACAGGGTGGGTGCATCTTCCTCGCACATCTTTTGCAGATCCCACAGACTATTCTCTCCAACCTCCATCCCCCGACTCATCCCTTTACCCCAGCCCTCATCTCCAGCATGCATTCCCTGCTAAGGCCCAGGCTGCTCCTGCCTGGGAAGCAGGTAGCCTGACTAGATCTTGCCCTCTCTTCTATTCCTCCAGATCCAATCCCCCAGTTTTATCTCCAGTTCTATAGCAGACCTTCTAGGGTGACCTCTCTTCCCTTTCTACCCCCCAATTTTGAAAAGACTACATAAGCAGGTCCTGGTAGAACACTCTCCTTCCCTCCTCCCATGAACCATTTTCAGGGTTGCCATCCCCATTCCTAAGCATCAGCTCCCAACACCCACAGGAAACAGAATACCAGACAATCCACAGTCATCAGACTCTCCTGAAATCCAGTGAAGAAATAGAAACCAAGGAACAAAACAATCATCCAACAAAGACAAACCCAGATATCAGTGTAGGACCAGCCATGACAAGCCCAATAGAGACCTGAGTCTCAATAGTTTACCCTGAGTCAATACCTGATTCCAATAAAGACCACAAACTGAGACTACCCAGGCACCACCCAGGAACAGACCATCCAAAGGAAATTCCTAACATTCCAACCGTTGTAAATAGAATCACCTGCCAGCACACAGCCTGCTAATTTAATTTTTCTGGTTTTTTTTTTTTGCCTTTAAATAATGCCCTCTAGAAGGGCAGGGTACCTCCCCTTGTTGCTGCTGCTACTGCTGCTGCTGCAGCTGCTGCACTGACGAGGTCCCTGCTGGCTTGCGTTGTGCACACAATAAACCTTGTTTTTGCATTTCGGTGAGTTGGTCTCCGTGGTGGTCTTTTGGGTTCCCCATGGACTGGGCATAACATTTGGGGGCTCGTCCTGGATCCCCAGAAACCCCCATCAGGACCCCAATCCCAAAGGTTTATTCTGATTGACCACAGTAAATCAATCTGTGTTTGAAGTCTTGTCTGTCTGTCTTCCATTTTTGGTGATGCCGATCTCAGAATCTGAATCTGAACAGGTAAGTTTGCCCTGGAGGATGTGCTAGAGGGCCAACCTGGAGGAGTCGGAAGGCATCCCCTTTTCTCATCTGGATAGGGGTCTCTCATCTGAGACCATCCCATCAGGGACCCAGTTGGGCCCCATTCTTAACTCTGAATCTGAAGTCTCTGGGGATCATGTAGCCTTACTGAATGGCTCCCGTGCCATCTGTACAGTTTTTGGTCTTATTGAGGCTAAGTCTCTGGGCTCTCATCAAACCAGATCATCTTGGACCCATGAAGTCTGGTTTTGGCCCTTTATCTAATTGTTGTGTTTGTCTGTCTTGTGTGTTCTGTCTTTGTATCTCTGTTGACGACTGACTTGACTGGACAGGCCTTTCCTTCCACCTAATCCAACTGTACCCCCTTTGCCTTTGCAGGTTTTTCCCTTAAAACCCCCATGCTGCGTGCCACATTGGCCCCTCCCATGCTGGTAAATGGGTTCCCTCGGCCTGCCCTGGGGCCTGTGTGCCTCGACTTCTGGCCAAACCTGACCAAGGTTTGGCTCTGTGGGCCACAGGCACTGGCCATAGGTGTTAAGTGCAGTGGCTGTGTTGTGACACCATAGCCAGACTACCCTCCACCAGAGCTGCCTTGGTCATTCAGATCCAATGGGTTACAAATATCTGTCATCATTGAGATGGGCTGGTCCCAAATTGCTATTGGTTAGGGTGTGAAACTGTTAGTCTCAGATGTTTCATGCTGGTACAGGACTATATGTGATCTAAATTTAAAGTTATTTTTGTTATAGTATATGAATATTTCTGGTCTTGTTTAAAATATTGTAGCCACACAATATATTATATACTACCGAAGGAAAACATAAAGACTTTGGTAAGAGTTTTTATGTTGTCTGAAAAGTGAGAAACACTTTGGTTAAAAGCGAGAAAGACTTTGGTATGTTGTCTGGAAAGTGAGGGAGAAAGCAGAAGACTGAAAGAATGAAGAGAGGAAAAACAGATTGAAGGTATATGAAAGGTTATAGAAGGTCAGAAGGGGAAGTGAACTATGTTTGCTGTGCTTTCTCATACCTGCAAATACTGAATATGCTTGTTTTGTTGAAAAGTTTGTCTATGTAAGTTTCCTGGCAAGCATAGAGCTGAGACAAAAATAGTTTGGATATTTTTGCTGTCTCTGCCACCCATTACTATTGTGGCCACATTTATGGGCCTGACTTCAGAATTTATCACTGAGCTCTGGTTACTGGATTTGGGTTAGCAGAAATTCAGATGACTTTTTGGTATAGATAATGTTAAAACTGTTTTATGCTGTTCTTTATTAAAAAGCTGGCTCTAAGAGTTGGATTATGACTCTTCCTTCACTAGAGCCATGCTTATTTAAAAGTTTCCTCTGTCACTTTGTCACTCTGAGCTGGTAAGCCTCTCTGTAGATGCAATAATCCAGATCAAACCAGATCAGACCAAATTAGAAAAGGCCCAGGTTTAATGGATGCCAGTGCTCCTGGGTGGCCCCTGGGAAAAAAATGGAGAGGGGGAAAGGAGAACCGGCAAGATTACCAGAGAGGAAAAGAGGAGACCACGTGTTTATTCTCTGGGGGGGTGGGGCAGTTTAAATAGCCTGTGGGAGTGGTCTTGACCTTCCCTGGGGAGTGGTCACTGTTTGGAGGGATTTCTTGGAGATGGAGTTTGGATTGAGGTGGTTTGAAATGGAGTTTTCCATCCACCATTCCAAAATGATGCCAGGGGGCTGAGGTGATGCTTCCAACCAAACACTTACTAGGTTAGCTCTTACTTTAAAGCTGATGAAACAGGATGAATTTCCTTATCTTTCTTTTATTACAAGAATTAAAGTTCATTTTTATGGAGTTTTGTTCAGTTAAGAAAGCAAAGTAGTGACACAAAGTTTCAGAGTCATAGAAACCTCGTGGAATTACAACGTGCACATGTAGTGCATGCCCTCATTTTTAGGTCCTAACTTCCCTGCAAATCGCTCTCTTGAAAGGAAGAGAAAAAGGGTGTAAGAACCAAAACAAAATTATCATTATAGAAAGATAGGAGACAGGAAGTCAGGTCTCTGCAGCCTTCCGAAGATCACATGACAAATATTAAACTCCAGCAGACTGTTTCCCATCTCTGAGCTGGGCAATGTGATAGTTGCTTCCACACTTATCTCCATCTGTCAGCCCCCAGAACAATTGACTTTTATAATGTGTGCTCAGGATGTTGATTCTTAACATCAAATCACTGGTTTCCATCCAGGAAGGAAGCAATAATATTTTAGAATGTTTCATTGATTCCCCATTTACTCTAAGGATTTCATTATCTGGAAAGGATGATCTGAATGTCCAATAGCTATCTGGATGTGGTAGACTTCCCTTTTATTTTTTTCCCTTATTAAAAAAAATTTCCCTAATCTAAACCTTGCTAGGCCAAGTTAGTAAAGAATATAGTTTTCCAAAATAGGGAGATAAAAATCATAGAAATGTGGTTTTCATAGAAATTGGTTAATATAAGAAATATATTTTAAATCTTTCAGTTTTGTCTTCATGATCTTAAAAATATGATTTGGGGATATAAATCCCATTGATTCCAAATACAGCATTTTAATTTTACTACAGTGAGTAACATATTCCATGTTTGGCTTTTATTAACTCAAAAGTATATAAGTTATTATTAGAACTTTACAATTTAAAGATAAAAGTTTTAGCCTGAGGCTACTTTTGAATGAATTGACTCTAACAACTGTGTTAATTATAGCTTACCGTGGAAGATTATGGAAACAAAGAAACTTCCTGTCCAAAGTAACATTAATTTTAAAAGAATTTTTAAAATAATTACTAAAAATAAACCTAACAGTATTGGTAATTATTAAAAACTAAATGCTTTGATGCTTTACATATATACTCAAGGGTCATCAAAAGACAGAGAGATTTTGTGAAGACATCTATTTGTAAATGAAATTTGAAAAGCCCAAGGCAGTTTTCAAAACAGAACTCGGTATGACCTCAACTTTAGTGTTCCATGCTATGACCTTAAATTCAGTGTTCCATGCTATGACCTCAAATTCAGTGTTACATGTTACGACCTCAGCTTCAGTGTTACATGCTATGACCTCAACTTCAGTGTTACATGCTATGACCTCAACTTCAGTGTTACATGCTATGACCTCAACTTCAGTGTTACATGCTATGACTTCAACTTCATTCAGTGTTCATGCTATGACCTCAATTTCATTCAGTGTTCCATGCTGTGACCTCAATTTCTTTCAGTGTTCCATGCTATGACCTGCTCTTCATTCAGTGTTCCATGCTATGACCTGAAATTCAGTGTTCCATGCTATGACCTCAACTTCAGTGTTACATGTTATGACTTCAGCTTTAGTGTTGCATGTTATGACCTCAACTTTAGTGTTGCATATTATGGCCTCAACTTCAGCGTTCCATGCTATGACCTCAACTTCAGTGTTGCATGGTATAACCTCAACTTCAATGTTACATACTCTGACCTCTACTTTGGAGTTAAATGCTATGTTCCCTGGTTATCATTACTAATCTGTATTGCCTTATTAAAAATGTGGAATCAGAAGCCTTACATCAGAGTCTACTCAATCCAGAATCATCATTTTAAGGAGATTCCCCCTCCGCCATGTGTTCAATCTTTGAGAAACACAGACGTCAAGTAGTTCTCTGAGAAAGCTTTATGCTCAACACAAAGAGTTTTACCTGACTCCATAGTATCTGTGTGTTCCAAATCTAGATAGCTTGCAAACCTCATGGAATCAACACTCAACCTTCCCTCTTCTTAGGCACTATCAAAGAACAGATAGAAAAAAAATGATCAGAATTAGCTAGATACTATCTAACTTCAATTGATATGCTTAGCAAACATTGCTCAACACAGTTAATAAATTTTGAATTTAGAACTGTAATTTATAACCACTGCCCCTCATTGACTGTGTCTATATCGTTTTACTATAAAGGAACTAAGATTTAGGAATAAATCAAGGGTGGTGGTGGCACACACCTTTAATCCCAGCCCTCGGGAGGTAGAGGCAGGGGACCCCTGTGAGTTCGAGGCCATCCTGGTCTATAAGAGCTAGTTCCATGACAGACTCCAATGCCACAGAAAAACTCTGTCTCGAAAAACCAAAAAAATTAAAAAAATAATAAAAAAATAAATTATAATAATGGTGTGTAGTTGCTGTCTAATTTCTAAAAAGTAAGTATTGCAACTTTGTAATAAAAGGAGCGCAGGGCCCCTTGTTCAATCCCACCCGGCTCCCATCTGTCCGGCTAGCTTAACTCCCAAAATAATTATACAGAAACTGTATTCATTTAAACTCTGCCTGGCCCATTAGTTCTAGCCTCTTCTTGGCCAACTCTTACATCTTGATTCAGCCCATTTCTAATAATCTGTATTCACCACGAAGATGTGGCTTACCGGCATGAGTCTAACCAGTGTCCATCTTGGGCTGGAGAAGCAAGGCATCTGCCAGACTTCCCTTCCTCCCAGCATTCCATCCTGTCTACTCCACCTACCTGATTTCTGCCCTATCAAAAGTCCAAGGCAGTTTATTCAACCAATGAAATCAACACAAAAGAAGAAGCACCTCCTACACCATATCCCCCTTTTCTGTTTAAACAAAAAAGAAAGGCTTTCACTTTAACATAGTAAAATTACATATAACAAAACAGTTATCAAGCAAGAATTACAGTTACAATATTTAGATCGAATTTATCTTTTATCATAACAATGGAAAACTATTACTATAACTAACTATCTATTCTTCAACTCCATCAAAGACTCCAGAAGGATAAAATATTACCTAAGTAAATGAGAAGTCCAAAACTCTAGAAATGACAGAGACATCTCGCTGCCTGTACAGTCACCCAAAGTTCTTTTGTACCACTGGGGCATCCATCTTCAGCCTACAGGCCCATAGTATCCAGCAGACTTTTCCATGAAGCAGGAATTGACTGTTCAGTCACTTTCTTCTGTATCCTGCAGAATGTCTCACAGACTCTTTCATGAATCAGGAACCCCAAAGGATCATCTCACCTTTAGGCAAGTTCAGCCGCCCTCTCTCTGTGGGTTCTTTGTGTCATTTAAGCAGTCCAGGCAAGCGCAGTTTCTTGCCCAAATGGCTAGCAAACTCCATAAGGAGCCTCTTCGATGCCCATCTTCCTCTTGAAGTAGCTGGTGCTGCCAGGAGCAGACGTGTCTCATTGTCATGAAAACCCTAAGTTATTAAAACATTAAATGCCATAGTCTGTAGTCTTTGAAAGATATTAAGAATGCCTACTTAACTGAAATATATCTCTATATATCTAGAAAATCTAACTAACATGATTACAAACTTGACTATTATCGATGATTATTCATTAACAACCTATATTTCTTAATTATACATTACATTTTTAAATGAACTACACAATCACAAAACCTTAATCAAGAGCAGAAATATACATATAATGAGATTGACCTTAAATTTATATCAACAAACCAAGATTCATACCAGTGCAAATTATATCTATATCATCTCCCCCTTTAAATGTAAAAGAACATTTATAAACAATATTTGGTAATATGGACGTAGTTTTTTCTCTCCAAACTTATTCCTGCTGTATGGGGGCGCTGTTAATCAAGTCTTTCATGGTGTATCCTGTGTGCCAGGTTCATCTCAGTTGGCAGTTGAGTGAAGTAATTTTCTGAAAGTGTTCACAGTGACCTTTCAGGAGGGCATGGTCTATCAAACCATATTTGCCTGGAGGCAATCCACAGGGTCTCATCCTCTGTGAAAACAAAAGAAGAACCTCTTTTCCAAAGCACCATATCCTTAGACCCAAATTTGGAACACGATACCTTTAGAACATATATGTTGGTTTAGTTTGGCAGACCACACAATGAAATGTCTCTCTGTACTTAGCTCCTTCACAGTCAAAAAATTTAAAGAAAACACAATAAAATACATAATCCAGACATTCTGTAAATTTTCCATTTTTACGTGGCTTATTTTTATTTATTTTAATCTATGATTATCTGTAGTCTGTCTCTTTAAAGACTTTACCCTTTTTTAAGGCATTAACTTTATTTTATGACTATATTCTTTTTCTTTTCTCTCCCAAGCCTACATACAGCCATCTAACACTGTGACCCATTTAGAGGTCTTTTATGTCTGAATCTGTCCTATTGTGAATCTGTAATTCTTTAATGTACAGGAACAGTTTTTCTTTGTGCTTTTAGAATGCTAAGCTCTGAAGAATCTAAGCTGTGACAATTTCAGGTCAAATACAGGTACTGCCTGCTTGCTCCGCCCAGTCCACTTGTACCTCTGAGCCATGCGCAGCCTGGAAACATCTCTGTGTATGGCTGCAGAAATCCACCATGCTCTCCTGCCTGACTAAGCCTGTCCTGCCGTCTGCCCAGGCAGGAAGAGCTGAGCCACAGCATGGTCTCAGCTACTTTCTTCCCAATCCCAAGCGGGCAGACAAACATCTGGGTGCACAAATGCTCCATAGCTGGAGTTTTAATATAAGCTGCAAGAGCTAATAAGAAGCCTGAGCTAATGGGCCAATCAGTTTTATAACTTATATAGACCTTCTGTGTGATTCTTTGGGACCTAATGACTGTGGGACCTGGTGGTAGGACAGAAACCAACCAGGCCCTCATGCTACACAACTTGGAAAACATAATTTATTATTAGGTGTTTATATCTTTGCTAACCTCTACACATCACATGCTGGGCTCTTCCTGTTTGTTTTTTCATAATCATAATTGTAGCCAATCAGTTGGCAATGAAATTGTTACAGAATTTATTAAGAAAATGGAGAGACAAAGATCAAATTACCTTGACATATAAGGTGGCATTTTTACAAGTCTATGAAAAATTAACAAGGAAATTAGCTCTTGACTAAAATGGTTATGGCATTTAAAACTGCATATTTCTCTCTTAATTTAAAAAAAAGGCAAAAATTACATTTAAATTACTTACTATTCTTACCATGGAGCAAATACTTGTATTTGTTCTTAGGTATGAATTATTTATATTTGCCTTAGCACTGAACATATTGTTTTGTTTGTAGTCTTAATCTTTAAATTTCTCTATTATCTGTGGGTGTCCAGCCAGTGTGCTTCTATCCACATGAGGTTCATGTTCTTGCTGAGGGGACAACCCTTTTGAGTTGGTTCTCTCCTTTCACCTTTTTGTGTGTTCCAGGAATCGAACTCAAGTCAACAGACTTGCATCTTCTGGGTGGGTGGCAGGTACCTTTACCCACTGAGCCATTCCATTACCCATATCCTGAGTTTTTCATTTAACATTGTGTTGCAAGCATTTTGGCTTTATACTGCCACTGTGATTACAGTTTTAATGAATTCATAAGGTTCATCCTAATGAAATATATTCTCCTTAGCCAGTGTTTTATTTTTAGACTTGAAGTAGATTACTTTAAACTTCTTGTCACTATCAAAGAGTGTTGTGAGTACCTTTTAACCTAAAGCATTATTTTTTTTCCTACCATTTGGGCTCCCAGCAGATCTATTCCCATGAGTTACGTTTTGTATATTATTAAGTAAGAGCTCCTCTCTCCCCCTCCAGAAATCACCTTTGAAACTGAAACTTATTTATTGGTTCTGCTCATCTCATAAAGACATTGGCAGTTGAAAACAAGATCCACAAACATCTTATAACAATGAACTTCAAACCTTTCATAACATCCTATCTAGATACTTGTGCATAAAATATCAGGACATATAAAGAACTGATTTGTTAATAGTTTGAGAAGCAATCAATTTACATACTAAAGTCTTCTACATAAATGTGCCCAGAAAATGATTTCAAATACCTTCCATAAGGTACACAAATGGACACTCACCAGGCATATGTATGCTGCTTTCTGTGTGCTCAATATAGCTAAAAGAAAGCCCATAACTTAGGATAGTGTAAACTATTTTCTCCATCCCAAAGAAACTACCTCTAAACTAGAATATGCAAAGGGTATAGAGTTCGAGTGAAATTATGAAAGATTCAGAAGCCTAATTTAAACAGCATAATAAAACAATGCCTTGCTCACTTGTACAAACTAATAGATGTCAAAATGGCCACCAGGACAGCAATAGAAAAATGTGGGCACTTTGGTTACAAGTTTTACAGAGCCCCCCTGAATTTTCATTCTATGGACCTCATATGCAGCCCTACGGTGTTATATAAGCCCTTCATTACAAGCAGGCACATGTCATTTTTATTGACAGTTTTGAAGGTCTTTTTCTAACTGACACTTACCATTCCAATCACCACAGAAGCGTATTATATGTTAGCATGGTTCCATAAGCCACTCTCTCTGAAGAATCTTCTCAAATGACCCTAGCTGTTTAAACAATTTTAGAGGTGACTCCAATTGTAGATTTCTGTTACATACATGCATGCCATTCATGCAATGTCCTTGGCAACAACTCAATATTTAAAAGCTTTTAAATGTTCCAATGGTATGGTGAATTATAAGAATAATGCCAGCTAGATATTTATTGGGTGTCTCCTCTGTGATAGGCACTACTCTAAACACTCTACATTTTTTTTTAACTTTTATGATACTTAAAGCAATCCTAAGAGGAAGGGACTATATTACTTCTATTGCTTTGCTCAAGAGGAGGTTGAAGCACACAGATGTCAAGTAACTTGCTTCAAATAAATATAGGAAGAGAAAGATGTAAGATTAAAAAATAAGTGTTAAAGTCAAACCTTCAGACCTAAAAATCTAACCATTTGACTATTAAATATGCTATCTTATTCTTTAGTTATTTGAATGCTTTCTGTGGTGTTCTTCTGACCTTTTCAGTTTTACTATGAGAAACACAAGGATTCCCTGGACACATGATGTTACAGAACATAACCAAATGTTGATGCTCTGTGTCCTGCCTCTAAATAAATACAACTCATGAGTTTCCAACGAGATAGAGCTGTTTTTGTAGATGAGTGAGATGTTACACTTTATTTTTGACACAAACCATTAAAATATCTCATTAAAATGAAAGAAAAGGTATGTACAACTGAAATCACTTGTAAATAAATTTTAAATTTCCGTGTGACATGACAGATATTTGCTTTAAATTTTGTGTTAGAAAACTAGGTGTTAAAATCATTTTTTCCAAAGTTAATTAGATAAAACTTCAAGATTCAATAGCTGGGAGGTGGTGGTGCGCACCTTTAATACTGGCACTTGGGAGGCAGAAACAACTAGATTTTTGAGTTCAAAGGCAGCCTGGTCCACAGAGCAAGTTCCAGGACAGCCAAGGTTATGCAAAGAAACCTTGTCTCAAACCCCCCATCCCCCCAAAAAAGAAAGAGGGAGAAAGAGAAAAAGAAATAACTACATAATTTACAAAATTAACAATTACAAAATAAATAAATAAACTGTTCGGAGAGTTCCCTCAGCAATCTAATTGGCACACTGGAAATCTGTTCTCATTCCCTCTTTTTATCAGCAGGAGTGACTGCTCCTTCTCTGTACTCCCTCTACTTCACTGTACTTCCTCTTGGTGATCAGATTTAAAATCTACAATTAGGCTTTGAACCTTCTCAGATTCCAGAAGAGGATTCCATGACTTTGAATCTTCCTACCACCATGTACAAGCCCAAATCCTGTGAGAAATTCCCAGGAATTTCCCTTCGTAGGATCAACTTCTCGTTTCTCTGGAGCGTGTTTTATTTTCAGCCTTCGGAAGGTAAGTCAATCTAATATAAACTACTACTGTGCTTCCGTTGCTCTTAGTTTGATGAACTGTTTATGTGTCTAGCTTATTTCATGTAAATAGTCCTAAAGCTCTCCTCCACATACTAATTTGGATGTGCTGAATTTAGCAAACTGTTTAGGTATTCAAATTTACTAGTCAGTAAGGATCATAGCACACAACTGATGATTGCTTACAAATTTAAAATGTATTAATATGGAAATCAAAATTGAAACGAGTGGAAGACGAGCATGCATCATAAACAGTAGGAGAATGGAGAGCATGAGTTCTGCCAGCTGAAGAACCCGAGCAGGAAGAACTGATGGAGAGGGGCAAGTAACAAGAAGGCTGAGAAACACACAGATGTGAAGCAGGAAGATCAAGGCATGTCATCACCAGGAAGACTGCCCCAAGTCCTCAGGAGTGACCAACTGGTGGAAGATGAGAGACCAAAACCAACTGGAAAATCTCCTTCAAAATTCATCATAGATCCTTTTTCTCATATTTTTAGAAATAGAAGCCACATTAAGTAGATGAGGAGTTAAGTAGGAAATTGGCTGCTTCAAAAAGGAGATAGAATCATCTAGAAGAGACAGCATGAAGGTACTAATGATTACAAGTGAGAGTTTCAAGAATGAAACTGATATATCTTGAATTCTAATGTTGTCTCTTATTAGATGTGTAATATTAGTCAGACTTCCTAACTTCTTTATACCTATTTAATTCCTATTAACTAGCGGAAACATAGGGCTAAGAAAGGGAGAAATATGTTATTAAGAATTCTTGCAGTCTGGTGGTGGTGGCGCACACATTTAATCCCAGTACTCAGGAGGCAGAGGCAGGCGGATCTCTGTGAGTTTTAAGCCAGCCTGGTCTACAAGAGCTAGTTTCAGGACAGGCTCTAAAGCTACAGAGAAACCCTATCTTGAAAAACCAAAGGGAGAAAAAAAGAATTCTTGCATATAGAAATCTCAAAATATTAAATAGTTAAATACTAGACACAATCATCACGTAAACATGAAACAGCATGGCAGCAACACAAGTTTGGAAGTCTACTAATCCAAGCAGTGTGGAGATAACCAGAGACCTTAATGAGTTTTGAGGTAGATTTCTTTTCAAGCCATGAGGATTCATTCAGGAAATACTGACTTATAGTCCTATAATTCACATGTTTAAAATGGAATGTTCCTTTCAACACTACCTTCTCTCTCTTCCTTTCAATGAAAGGAAATTTCCACCTAAATCCAAAAATCATTCTAGAATTCTTCCATTAAACATTAAATCTGGTTCATTCTGCTTGCTCCATGTCTTTTGACTGCCACTGCTTTCTAAGCCCATGCTAAGTGTCTAAATTCAGGGCACCCCAATGACTCTTTTGTGTTCTTTGGCATCTGGCTCCTAATCTTGCCTATAGACTGACATCCCCTGTCTAAGAAGGGAGCCCAATAGTGCTTTTAATATTTTAGTTTACAAAATCATTAGTTGAATTATGACATTTTCATTCTTAGATAATCATTGTGCTGATTATCTAAGATTCCACTGATTCCATTCCTCCCCTGTAATAGAAAAGCTACCCCCCAATGTGCCTTTGCAACATACATTGTGGGTGTATGCATGTGTGTGTGTCTGTCTAGATTAAACAAGGGGAAACATGATATGTTGTATTTTTCTAACCTCTCCTGTTAACATGCCTTTTTCCTCTTCCATCCCTTTAGAGTCTTTAGATCCCTTCATTCCCCAGCAAAGTTCTTCTTCTATGTCCATATCATACAGACAGATGTATGGATGGATGGATAGATAGACGACAGACACATGACAGATGTTTTAAATCAAGATTCCTCATATGACAAAAATGTGCGAAAGTCTTAAGGGTGACATTCAAATCCCCAACAAGGCTTCCCCTGGCTACTTCATCAGCATAATCTTTTGCTGCACCCTATCTAACGAGATTTTTTCAAATTACCCAGAAAATTTTAATCATTGTTACCGCCATCTGGATTCCGTTCTCTGAATCCTGTTCCAAAAAAAAGCTAAGGTCCCTTTCTCTTGCTGTCAACACTTTCCTACGCTGTCCTCAATATTTATTATCCTTCCTCCACATTTGGATCACTTTGTTTTTATTATGTCTCCACAATGCTCTGTGCAGTGCACTTTAGTGCACTTAATTTGAAAACCTTTGTTGTTGGACCTGGAAAGGCATAAAATACGCGATGTTATTTGTTTCGTCCTCTGCCTGGTAGTGAAGGCATTCAGAAGATCCTCATGAGAAAGGAAAGACATGAGGATACTTGACCCTTTGTGGAAATGAAAACATAGCCCATTCCCCGAAAGAGAAGAATGTCAGGTAAATTGCATCATGACATTGTGTAAGTTTCCATTTTGTTCACAGTTTAATGCCCCCCCCCCATCCTTCTCACTGGCTATAGGAGAGGTAGCATGCTCCTCCTCAGAAACTGTAATGTTCTGTCAGCAATTAGAAGCAGAAACACAAATGCAAGCTCCTGGTTTCCCTCGTGATCCCTAAACAATGGCTACAATTCCTGGACTAAATAGAGACATCCCTCAGCCCCAAAGACTTCCTGGCACTCTCTCATAGTTCACAAGACAATGAGAAATGGGCAGCTAGGCTTTGTTCCACTGAGATAAAGGGAAGTGACCCTGTCACAGAGGTCTGGTCCATGGTACTCCAGCAGACAGGAGGCAGAGAAGGCTGTCATAGCTTTTAAAAGAGGTGAGGAGTCAGTCACAAATCAGCTGAGAGGACACTGATACTGCTGGGCTTGCAAAAGCACTATAATGACACTGTTAGCAGAAATGTATTTCACTAATCATCTCTGCTTGGATATAACTCAGGACTTATTTAATCAGGAGTGGGAAAGGACACCTCTGCTCTAGCTGGACTCTTCTCCAGTGGGTGACTGATGGAGAAATTGGGCCTGTGTGTAATCACCCAGGTTTTCCAACCACTTGTACCTGTAAGTGTACGATCATACGCCACCCTTAGTATGGCAGTGAGGGCAATGAATTCAAGCCACAGGCTGAGGAAGGAAGGGCCTCGCCAAAAGGGCTTCCCTGACTTAGGGCTCTTTAACTCTGTATTTGGGGTTGGGGGAGAGCTGAGAACAAATGTCTACATGCCTGATTAGACTGGTAAATGGAAGAGGGGGCGGTATTCCAATCAAGCAGGACCGTGCTTTGGCATCTGCATCTTGAGGTTTTGTGTTGTTTTTCTCCAGAGAACTCTAGAAGAGGTAGGGAAAGCAGCGTAAAATTCCTCCTTTGGTCTTTCTACATCCAGTGCTTCCGGTTGAGTTAATCGATGCTTGCACGTTCCCTCTATGTGAATCAGTCTCTCCCAGTCCTACTTAATACCTTCCCAGTCTCCAGGCTAATGGACCTCGAGTTCGGCGCAAAGCATTTTCTGGTGTTCTGCCGTCACATCCTCCCCCGTGGATGATGAGGAGTAAAGACATCGTCCGCCACGTTCCATGGTAGATTGCAGGCTGACTGTTCCTCGCAGGCCTATGTTGTTAGCAGGGACCCACTATGATTCTGTCAGCACGTGGTTGAACTTGTAAGAGGTAGAGCTAAAAAATAAACTCTCTGGATGCCTGGTAGTGTGCCTTTGGAGGATCATGGACCCCTGACCAATGTTCATACTTCTTGCTTTGTGGCTGTGAGCTGAATGCTTTTGTTTACCAAAGGCTCAAAGCAGTGGGGCCATTTAAATCATGCCCACGAACTCCAAAACCGTGAGCCAAAGTAAACCTTTTATCTGTATATGTAGCTTTCTTCAGGTAGTTCATCATAGCGAGGAGAGCTATACCCCTCCACCTCTATGAGAACTCATTGGCTCACATAAACAGCGACCTGTCAAGGTTCAGACTCACACATTAGTTTACATTCATCCAGCTAAACTTATTAAAATAAAGCAAAACCAACTTGATTATTAAAATAATTTTGATGTACTTCTCCCAGAGTGTATGACAAACAAAGCAGTTAACCTGGAAGATGGTGCTCGAACTGCTTCTGTGCCATGGGTTTATAACCATCCATCGATACCTCTGTATTTCTTCTCAGGCAATGTTTTACAGAATTAAGCTATAGCCAATGGAAACTAAACTGGATCTAGAAGAACGTGCAAGAGAAAATCTTTTGAGTCTTTTGATTTTAAAAATATTTATTAGACTACAAAAATCATAATAAAAAATTGAAAATGGCTGGACAGGTTGGTACATACCTTTTATCTCAGCACTGGAGAGGCAGAGGCAAATAGATCGCTGTGAGTTCAGGCCAAACTGCTCTACACGGTGAATTCCAGGCCAACCAGGGCAATAAAGTGAGAACACGTTTTTTAAAAAAATGAAGATGTCTGCTCTTTAACAGGCTATAAGACAAGGAAAAAACTAGGCCACAGATTATTTTCTAAAAAATATTGCCAAGTAAGTCTGGCAAGATGGCTCAGTGGTGAAGAGCATTTGTTGCTCTTATAGAAGACCCAGTTCAGTTCCCGTCACTGGTTCACAACCATCCTCTACTCAGTTTCCGGGGATCTACTGTCCTCTCCTGTCCTCTGTCAGCACCTGGCATGCATATGGTGAACATACATGTGTACAGGCAAAGCGTTCATGCACAAAATAAATACATGCAAACAAATTTAAATGTTGCAAAGTACACATGAGAAATTATAACTAATATTTTGTCACTAGAGCTAAATTACCCTGCTCAAGAATTCAACCTCAGGATTGGCTTCCCCAACCCCAGATAAAAGATGTTCATATACCGTCTAGATACAGAAGGAGCAGATGCATTGGCTCACTGGCTTACAGGATTTGTGTGCTATTTAGAAATTGGATTGCTTTGACGAATTACTTGTTAGCCAGAAAAAGCATTAAGGGATTATTTGTCCACCGTGATTTTTAAACTTTTCCCTAATGATAAACTCATACTGAAATAAGAAGGCAGCCAAAGTCGTTTTACTTGGAGAGATATAATTTCATCCATGTCAGAAACACCAAAGGCATGAAAAGAAAGTACACTCCAGTTTTCAATTTTGTTATTTAAGTCTTATGAATAACAGAACCAAACAATTTTAATCCTAAATAGTCCATATTTCAGAATCCCCTCAAAATGCCTGTCATTTTAAAGACTTGCAGTCTCCTCTGGGTGGGGTGGCTGTAAACCTCACTCTGCATTTTGAGTCTTCACTTACCAGTCCGCTCTAATACCTACTCCAGGGCTGTTTGAGGATGTTACCAAATGGTGCTGCCCTAGTTAATTGCTTGTGTATCCCATATTTTATTTTCCTACTGTACCATAGCACACTTTACTCTAAGGGGCCACTAGATTTTTTCAAGAAGTTCTTTGCAAATAAGTGGCATTTTCTTCAAAAATACAGAAAAAGACTTAAATTTCCAGGTAATTTTTTTTATAAATCAATGGAACTAATGCTTATTTTCAATGAGTTTCTGTGTATCTACCAAATTGAATGAATTATCTCTTGCCTTTATGTATTTTCAAAGTATTGGCATTATGATCATTATTTTTGTGAACTGAGGAATTTAATTCACCTAGATAAGCCTGTTTTATGTATATATTTAAATATGTAGTAAATATATTTATCATTATAAAGATCAATAAACTGAATGTATGTTTTAACACCTATTTTTCCATTTTTCTTCGATATTGAATAATTATTTACTATTTCTACATGAGAGCTGTTCAGTTGTTTGTTTTGAACTCCTGAAATACAACACACTCATTGCTTCCCATATAAGAGTATTTAAATTTCCTATCGATTGCCATAGTTTCTTATAGGTTGCTTAAATCAAACTCCAAATTCAGATCTCCCTAAGCAAAATATTGTGAATACAAATACAACTACCTAACTTTGACATATTATTTTCTGAAGTCATGACTTCCTTTTAATTATTAAATCTCAGTAGACATAATCAACAAGGCAAAACAAAATAAAAATGTGTCTTGGTTTTCCCATGTATTGGCAATGTGTCTCAAGACTCTATTTTCTTTGTGTTTTTATTTTTATGTGCATGTCTGTGTGAGGAAATTGTATCATTTGGAACTAGAATTACCAACAGTTGTGAGCTGCTAGGTGGGTGCTGGTAATTGAACCCAGGTCTTCTGGAAGAGCAACCAATGTTCTTCACCACTGAGTCATCTCTCTAGCTCTCTCTAATTTATTCTGAAGCCTATCTTGCATTTTGTATTTCATTTTGCAGGTTTTTAAAATTATTGTTGGTTCCAAAACACTTAACATAAATCAAAACTTTTGAACCTTGATCTTGTTAGAGCCCACATCAAGTTACAAATCAACAGATTGTAGTGTTTACTGATTTTCTCATGGGTCATACATCTGCCTATTTTAGTAAACCCAAACTGCTTAATATTACTGGTTATACATCGGGTTGAAGATAGGATAGAGGGGATAAACTATCCCCCAAGGTCTTGACATTGGGTTTCGATTCCTTAGTTTCACTAAAATTGTTCCTGCTGACTCAGGTTTTTTTTTTTTTTTTGTTCTTTACGGTGACAAATTAAGGATATCAAGAAATTAGAATCTGACGTGCCTTTCATGGCTTCAGAACAATGAAGACTGGAACAGGGCCAAGAACACTGAAGGCTAAAATCCAAAGGAAAAAATTAATGACTGAATCCATCAAGGAAAGAATATCCCACATCTGAATCCCTGGCCAAAGCACTGTTTTTCTTTCTACCATCTGAAGAATTTGCAGCCCACAGCTGGTACTATTCATGAATGCAACTCTTTGTGTATACATCAAAATTTCTGGAACCTTCAAAGCAAATGTCCCCTGTTCCTTTTAATTAAGAAGGGAAAAAAGTTACACTTGCCTAGTTCTCAGACTTGCTCCATAGTTAAGAAGTTCTCAATAAAGGACATTGGTACCTGGCATTCACTTTCCAAGTGGACCAAAACCAGGTAGAGACCCAGTGGAGATCTGTGGATGATTTTAGTCTTCCTCTGCAAGACGATCTGTTCCATCCCCAGGAAAAAGTTTGGTTCTGCTATGTTCACATAAAGCTATCACCACATTTTTAAAGTGTTCCATCAGTGAGAACTTGGATTTAAGGATTCATGCTGATGTCGAGGTAGAAGGGGCACATATCTGTTTCTGGGAATGAGGCATAGGTGACCCTAAAAGACACACCTCAGGGGCATAAATGGACATTTAAAAATAACAAAAGCCCATAAGAACAAAAGTTCTAAATTTTCCATTTATAACTAAGGAAAGACTTGAATCTTTTTAAATATAGTGTTATGGAGAAGAATATGTATATGAATGTATATACATATCGACACATGTATATAATGTATAATATATTATAATTTTATATATAATAACATATATATATTTCTAGTTTGTGTTTGTTTTGTTTGTCACAGTTTCTCATGGAGCCCAGGATATCTTGAACTTGCTATGAAGCTAAGGCTAGCCGCCCACATGTTACAGAATGGCCCCCACGTGGACAACTGTATCCACTTAAAGCCTGAGAGAGCTTGGGAAGTAATTCTGGGCAGAAAAGAATAGAGTAAAGCCTGTTTTCTTGGTAGCAGCAATTTCTTGGGGCTGCTCTGCTTGCTAGAGGCAAGCAAGTGCTCTCATTTAAGAGAGGCTTCCTTACTCAGCTTTAGCTGCAAAACCCTGCAGCTCTTTTAAAAGGTCCTGCCACAAAACACTTAAATGGTGTTGATGAAAAGCCTACTGCATGCTTTTTGGTTTTCAGCCATAGCAGGAAAAAAGCTGAGCTGTTTTAAAATGCCGGCTTTCTGGGCCATTCTGCCAGGGCAAACTCTGACTCTTTCAGGCAGGTGGTCCGACTACAGATCATTTGAGTGTGGTTGTGAGCACACTGCTGCAGCTTGCTTGCTAGCAGGGACATTGAAATACCATAGAGTTGTGGCAATAAACATGGCTACAGCTGGTACTTCTGCCGTGAGGCTGGAATCACAGAAAGCTAAGGAATGGGCTGGATCCAGCCATCAAAGCCACAGCTTTAATTCTACCCATATTGCTTGGTAAATTAAAGACTCATATGGTAAGAAAAAGAGAGATATACAGTAAAGAGAGATTCAAAGACAAAGAAAACCTCTAAGTGGTTTACAGTGTGTTAAAAATATATGCAGGCTAAAGGTTAAAGTCATTAAAATAAAAAAGGAAGAAAGAGAGTAGTTGGGTGTGGTGGTACACATCTTAAATCCAACACTTGGTAGACAGAGGCAAGCAGATCTCTGTGAGTTCAAAGTGTGGTAGCACACGCCTTTAATCCCAAAGCTTGGGAGCCAGAGGCAGACAGACCTCTGTGAATTCAAGGTGTGGTGGCGGACACCTTTAATCCCAGCACTTGGGAAACAGAGGCAAGTGGATCTCTGTGAGTTCAAGGATAGCTTGGTCTACAGAGGGAGTTCCAGGACAAAGATACACAAAGAACCTGTCTCAAAAAGCCAAAAGTTAAAAGTAAAAATAAAAGAAATAGAGGTTAAAATAAAGCCACGTAAATATGAAAAAGAGAATCTTGATACTGTATGTTATTATGCTTTCTTTGAATTGTTTGAATGCTGAGGAAGGAGCAACAGCTGCTAAAAGATATTTGCTTATAAATGCTGCTGAATTAATCCAAGATAGGTATTTTGAAAATACCTTGACTTCAAAGTTGAAGTCAAAGGGTATGTTACTTTGGAGAAAAGATTTTGCTTTTGTTTCCACAGGAAATGAGAGACTGTGGATTCATTCTGAGTTAAGAAAAATCAGGTTTGATCAAGGAAGACCACCTGAGAAATCTCCAGTAGGAACAGATGGCCCAGATGTCTGAGTTCTATATCCAGACAGATTCAAGATGCTGCCTGAGATGATCAAGCCTCACAGGATACTCCAGTCAGGACTTGATCATAACCCTAAATTTTCTTTAGGTCCCCATAAGATTATTAATGCCCCCAACCAGCCAGAAGTAGCCTGGAATACTATGCCCACATTCCCAAAAAATGGACTATGGATATTTCCCTTTATTTAAAAAAAAGAGGGGGGGAAGTGGTGTGGGAGAATGGTCTGTATTCTGTCAATCATGTTTTAAATAAATGCTGATTGGCTGATAGCCAGGCAGGAAGTATAGGCAGGAAAACCAGACAGGACATAGAGGTGGGGCAATGAGAACAGGAGTATTCTGGGGAGAAGGAAGCTCTTTCCTCAGTCCTTCCCAGACCATGGAAGAAGCAGGATGTGACCTGCCCTGCTGAAAAGGTACTGAGCCATGTAGCTAACATAGATAAGAATAATGGGCTATATAAGTTATAAGAGCAAATACGAAGCCTGAGCTAATGGGCTAATCAGTTTTATAATCTAATGTAGACTCTCTGTGTGATTTTCTCTGGGACTAAATGGCTGGGGGACCGGGCAGGACAGAAACCCCAACAAGCTGGCCCACATGTTACATTGATCTTATCATACTGTCTCAGGTTTCCAGTACTAGAATCATGGGTGAATGTTACTACATTGACTGAATTTCTTAATATTTTAAACAAAATGTTTAAATACTTGAAAAATGTTAAAGACAGTTCTTCTATGATTCAGTATGGGCTGGCCTCAAACTCACTAGCCTCTTGCTCATCTTGAGTGCTAGGGCCACAGGCATATACTTATTGTTTTTAACAAAATCTCAATCATTCAATTTGATTTTACCAATAAAGCCTCGGGGGTCAGATACTGGGGTGAAAGCCTGCTAGCTCAGAGAGGCAGAGAAAGCACCCATCTGACCTTCCTCCTTCTCAGGCAATGTCTCAGAAAACTCCTTTCGCCAATGCTATCTCAAACAAGATTCCTCAAACCCATGTCCCTCCCTTCTACTTCCTGAGCATCTCTCTCTGCATCCTCCTGAATCCCTCTTACTCTCTCTGGTTTTTTCTTAATCAGTCTATGTTTACTTCCTGTCTACTGGTTGCTTGCTCTGCCTCTTGACCTATGGTTGACTTTATTTATTCCTGCTTACAATATTCGAATAGAAAGCTCTTGGATTAAAATTGTGTGCTAGGACTGTGCCACACCAAACTAGAAACAGGGTTTTCCAGTAAACAATGCAATCTCAGGGTTCACAGTGTGATCAAATATCCTACAACGTAACATCAGTATGTCTGACTTTAAACATCAACAGAATGTTTGCAAACTTACATTCCACGCTTAGTTTTGTCCTTTTAAAGTCTGATTGTGGGGTTATCAATTGAAGAAAAGAGCTAAATAAGTAAACCATGTTCATATGTCCATACATGAGCAAAAACAATGGCAAGTTAATTTTATTAGCTCACTCTACTGTGTTGGATGCTTTAAAGGGCTCAAAGTATGTTTAAAAATATACCTTCAAATTGGGGATGATCTTAGAGTTACAGAAAAGTAGCAAAAGGAGAATTCCCACACGTCTTATCTCAGCGTCCTCCTCTTTCATCTTGCATTCCTTGGATGCCTTTGTGAGTGCTAAGAACGCCGTGGTGGAATATTAATGTTAGCTCAAGCCCTGGTTTTCACTAGTTTCCCAATAATGTCTTTTCTTGTGTAACAGTCTAATTGAGAATCCCACATTGTGCACAGTTTTGCAGTGCTTTTAAAACTGATCTTTCATAATGATCTACAATTCTTAATTCGCAATCCCATTTTTGCCTCCATCTATACATTTAATGCAGCTGCGTCCTTTGGAGAATTGCTTCTGAGTGCCAGTGTGCCATGTTTTTCACAGTCTCGACTCCCAGGCAGATCTCTAAAGACAACTTTTTCCTTATTTATGACACTATATATTAAAGAACTAAAAATATTCAGTATAGTGCCTACTCTGTGCAGAGTCCATGAACTCCAACCAGAACACATAAATGTCAAATTTGAGTAATAAATTGTGATTGATTTAAAATTTCCACCCAAAGTACTGTTTTTCTAAATTGATGTTCATGGAAAACATAAAATATTGTTTATTAAAAAATGTTTCCTATGGGATCTGAAGATTCTTTAGTTTGATTTTTAGGAGAATGCCTGAATAACTTAAATACTTTTTCAGATTGTCAGGATGATTAATTTTTTAAAAATATTTTGTTCCAGTGATTTATCATTCAGAATTGTGGCACTCCAAACATTGTGTTTTACACTTCATATAAACAAGTGGCATTTTTGTTTGTTTGTTTTCTGTTTTCTTTTTGGGTATTCTGCTCCAACTTGTTTTCAATTTTTAAAAAGATATTTTATTCTGGGACCACTAGTAAATGTGCATGAACCATTATATTCAATAAACAAGCCTTATATGATTGGAGATTAAATAAGGAAATGGATTATAGTTCCAATAAAAAAATCAAGATATTCCTGGAAGTGACAAAAATATGCTTTTAAGAGAAAGCACTTCTTAGTGTTTTGGGTCCCAGCAAGGTTGTCTGCAATAATAGGAAGCAGGCATGTTTTCTAACAAACATGAGGGGGTTTGCGTGTGCACTCTTTAAACAAGAGAGAAAGGATGATAATCGTCCTTTCTGTTCCTGAAATGTTGTTGATACCCTGAAACTAGGTGGCACGAATGGGCACAGCTATGTCACAGTACGGTGGAACGTGAATCTCATAAAATATCACAGAGACACACCCTCCTTTTCACTGATTGTACTCAGCGGAAAACTGCTCTTTTGTTTTTTGTTTTGTTTTAGTTTGTTTTGTTTCATTTTCACAACTACTCATCTCTCAGACCTAAATAACAGGTGGAGGATTTTACTCAGGGATTTTCATCATCTGAGAATTTTTGCTGAAGAATAAATTGACCTGGGCCCCACTGAGTATATTGAGTGAAAATCTGTTGGGTTGATGGAATCTGTATAGTAAAAATACACATGGGCCCTAGGGACCACACTTTGAGAAACACCTTGTCTTAGTTAGGGTTTCTATTGCTGCAATGAGACACCAAAAAACAGGTTGGGGAGAAAATGGGTTTATTTGGCTTACACTTCAGTGTTGCTGTTCACTGAAGGAAATCTGGACAGGAACTCAAACAGGGCAGGATCCTGGAGGCAGGAGCTGAAGCAGAGGCCATGGAGGGGTGCTGCTTACTGGTTTGCTCCCCTGGCTTGCTCAGTCTGCTTTCTTGTAGAACCCAGGATCCCCAGCCCAGGGATGGCACCCCCACAATAGATTGGGCCCTCTGCCATTGTTCACTAATTGAGAAGATGCCTTACAGACGGATCTCATGGAGGCATTTTCTCAACTGAGGCTCCTTCCTCTCTAATGACTCTAGCTTGTGTCAAATTGACACACAAACCAGTCAGTCCACACCCCCAAAGCCTTCAGATGAATATGGACACTTTATGTCTCCTTCAACATGTCTAGAAAAGATTTATGAAGGTTATGTAGAGTAAGCCACATATTGCAGAAGTGAATTGGAACGCTTTTTGACATAAATGACTTATCTTTGATTTATACATTCTTTTATTGTTATCACCAAAGTTTCCTGTCCATACAGGTCATTCATTTCTCCTAATCTCTTTGAGTTATGTGGTAGCAGTCTGAAATCACCCTACAAAAGCTAAACATTGAAGAAATCTCATTTTAACATTTTGGAAAGGTAGTAACATGAGCTTACTTATTGGTGCATTCTTTATGATAACCAAACAAACGTAATAAAAGCCAGAAGTGGCCTCCATGTCCCGGGGAACAACCTTGCTGTATCTTTACTTACAAAATGATGCTTCTTTTGAAATGCAGTGCTCCTGTATGAGCAGTGCCTGTGAGCTACAGTTCTAAGCTGAAGGGGAACTAAGAGATTTTGACAACAAATACAGCAAAAGCAAAATGCAGATGAGAGGTACATTATTTAACACACACACATACACACACACCTCACTGGCTGGAGAAAAACTCAGCACTTAAGAAACTTAGGAGCACTGACTACTCTTCCAGAGGGCAGAGGTTCAACTCCCAGCACCCACATGACAGGTTTTGATTGTCTGTTAAATTCTGTTAAATGCCAGTCCCAGGGAGCTGATCTCCTCCTCTGACCCTCTCCAGCAGTAGGCACACACATGGCTGTATACAGATATACACGCAGGTAAAACTACCTCCCACACACAAGTGAACAAATTGATAAATAACACATTTAAAAGAAAACACACTGGTAATATTCATTATTTCAGAAAACTAAGACTAAAGATGGGAGAAAAGATTTTTTTACTTTCTCTTTAAATGTGTCCCCCCTCTCTGTGTCTCTCTGTCTCTCTGTCTCCCTGTCTCTCTCTCTCTCTCTCTCTCTCTCTCTCTCTCTCTCTCTCTCTCTCTCTCTCTCTGTGTGTGTGTGTGTGTGTGTGTGTGTGTGTGTGTGTGTGTGTGTTTCTGTCTTAGCTTCCAAGGCTTACAGACCCAAGCAAAGGAGATTTAATATTTTAGAGATTATTCTTTAAGATTTAATTTATACTTTTAATCTGGCTGCAAAGCATCATGGTTCTTTCCCAACCCAAGCCAGCAGTTCAAGAAGGGGAATTACATTTATATAAATTTCACCTAAAGGTAGGAAGAACCTTGACTCTATCGGGCTCTGCTTTGGCAACACAAGCCAGTATGCACTCCTTTATACTGTCTGGCCCTAATTTTCAACATGAAGTGTATAATTTTAACAAGCAGGCTACTGTTTGTTCCATTACTGAAGTTTCTTGGAAATGTAATCCATTTAAATAATTGTTAATTATACAGTTTCTGTTAGACTTCCACTTTGGCCTGCTATTTTTTTCAACAACAGATTTTAAAAAGAATTATGGAGAATACTATTATCAAATCTTGTCTAAATTATTCTCCCTCATTTGGGCACAACTGTCCTTCCCATGTAATTACATTTGAGCACTGGAGAACTAATGCTTCCTTAAGAGAGAAAAATAGATGAATCTAACAAATGCATAAAATCATCCAAAATTAGATATACTCAAGTACAAAGTGAACATTTCAAGCCAGAAAAAAGGAACTGTGTTCTCTAATTGCAATTTATCCCTTTGTTCACATGCCATTTATTGTTTACTCTGTCAGGACCCATATTAGGTAATTAATATGTGCCATTCTCTGTAGCAATCATCCTCTTTTTACTCCTTAGGAATAAACAAGTTTGGCGAAATCAGCTAAAATGTATGTAGTTATATCTTTATAATCATATGAGCAATAAACTCAGGTCTATTCAACTAACGCAATAACACAGTGCCAGGATCCAATCTAGGCACTTGACAAATACTAATTCATCCAAGCTGCATAATTGTAGACTGGGCTTTTGTATGTAACCTTTTACAGGTGAGTGCATTCAGAGAGAAGGTTAAGCGAATGATAAGCCTAGCAGCCAGAATACAGAGCATTCCGTTTGAACCTACCAGTAAAAAATCTTGTCCATCTCTTTGTGTATATATGTTCATGCATGTACAGAAACATGTAGAAGGTCAAGCCTAGAGCGCTGGTACACAGGAGCCATCCATCTTGGGTGTTGATACTCATTGGCCAAGATCTCACTGTTTAGGCTTAAGCTAATGGTTTTAGGATCCCACCTATGCCATGAGTCTAAGAATTTGCTACAGCATCAAGTTTTTCTGTATGTATTCTTAGGGTTGAACTCAGAGCAAAGGGACTTAAAATGCAGCCCAGTGTTTTCAGGGGAACTAATGAAGGCCATCATAATTAAAAAACTGAGTTATATCTCTCCCAAATTCATGTGTTAAATCCCTGTTCTCAAATGTAGCTGTATTTGGAGAGAGAATTTATAAGATAATTATGACAAAATGAGGTCATGTGGGTGGGGCCCTAATACTGGACTTTGCAGGCTATTAGAGAGAGAGAGAAAGAGAGAGAGAGAGAGAGAGAGAGAGAGAGAGAGAGAGAGAGAATTACCTGGAGGTGAGGAGTAGTCCTGGGAGGAGTTAGGGAGGGAGGGAGGGAGGGAGGGAAGAGCATGAGGAAAATCCATTGTATGCATGTATGAAACACATAAAAGTAGTAAAAACATTGTATTCACAAAAATGTCAAAAGAGACATCACTTCTTTGTTCTCTTTCAACCCCCTTCCAACACTGTGAGACCGGGGCTGGAGAGATGGTTCAGCGGTTAAAGAGCACACTTCTTCCAGAGGTGCTGAGTTCAATTCCCACCACCATCTGTAATGAGATCTGGTGACCTCTTCTGGTGTGCATGAGGAGAGCGCACGCAGAAAATACACAAATAAGCAAACCCTGTGAGACCACATGAGTACAGAGTGAGTGAGATGCTGGCTCTCTGCAAGCCTCGGCATGAAATCTAATGTCCTTAAATAAATGTCCTGACCTCGTTGAGGTCAGGCACTTACACCCCTAAACTAATCGCCATAGCCAATGCTCACCTACCCCAGGCCACAGCCTCGCACCAGTCCCAGTTGAATTGTAGGCTGCAAGTTGGAACAGAGGTTGGTCCACCCAAAGAGAGGCAGAGCAGCACCAGAAGAAAGGGGAAAGTACATCGGGCCAACCAGCGAGAGATTCTGCTGGGCTTCATATGCCGGTCTCATATGGGTACAACATCCACTCCAGGTGTGAGCTACACTAGAGGAATTTGTAAATACTACAAAGAAGAAGTGTACGCTCAGATGCGTGCATTGGTGAGTTTTCACAGGACTCTAGGATATAGGAACCGGGAACCCTGGTTTGGGATACTTTTTTATATTAGTTAACTTAATACCAGGATTCAGTCTTTACAGGAATAGGTTACTGGAAAGAGTAAGAGATTCCTAGCTCAACTTCTTGTTAAAAATTGTATTTGTTTCCTCACTTATGGAAGGCAGGTGTGGCCCAGTGTTTGAGTAGAGAGATAAGAGGACAACTTGGAGAGGTTGACTCTCTTCTTCCACCACGTGGGATCCAAATCAGCTCCTAACGCTTGGCAGTAGGTGACTTTACCCACTGTCAGTTCACCTGTCTTCATATCAACCACTTTTCTATATTGATAAAATACTCCTATTAAGATACACATCCATACAAAAAATTACACAATTCCTTTCTTTAAAAAAATCTTGTTAAAGGAGGTAAGAGATTTTTTTTCCCCAAAAAGTAGATGCTAAACCCTGCAGACAATGGATTAGAGTCAGAACTTGCAAAGAAAAAAAAGGAACTGGACTGATACTCAAGGGCCACTGGACCACAAGCCTGTAATATTTACCTATTGGTCTATTTTTTTGAGTGATTATGTACACATAAACAGTCTGATGAAAATAATGAACACTTCCACTAGGAAAAGATTGTGTGTTTTACATGAACTTGAAGATTTCCTCCTTCCTGATCACTGCTAGACATTCAAAGAAAAGAGAATTGAATGGCTCTCCCATGGGACAACAGTCGTCAGCTTGCAGGAATGCAGAAATGTCTGTGAATATAGGTGTTAACAGGGTTGTGAAGTCTTGCTCTAAAAGTGTTAGGACAGAAAATAGAAATTGCAAGTTAAACAATAAAAATAGTTATGACATTCCCTGTAAGCAATGGGGGGCCATGAGGGGTGGGGGTGGGGGGCTTTGGGTTTGAGTAGAAATGGAATCGGTTCAAAGAATACAAGTTAACATGTGAAGTGCCATGGACCAGGACAAGTGAACTTAGAATGTAGGAAGAAGTTCAGGCCAAAATCCAAATCCCACCAGAAGCCAGACTAATGTCATTATTGCTGCTACCATGGGAATCTGGACTTGAGATTTGTCCCTCAACCCTAGATACTGTGCTTCATTCTGCATGGCCCTCTTAGGTATATATACTCCATGGAAATGACTTTGAGAATAGCATCACCTTGATCTTAATTGCCATCAGAGCTCATATCTTTAACTTGTCTTAGACTCGTGCCTCAACCTGCAGAGGACTCTGGTTCCAGCCTACTTCCTCGGAGGTCCCAGACTCGTGCCCAGACCTGCAGAGGTCTCTGGTTCTGGCCCAGTCCCCTCAGCAGTTGTTCCATTGTATCTGCTCCTGTGGAGTTTGCTGTTTCAGGCCTGATCTGGCCTAGGTCCCTGGCTCACACCTGTTTCTGTAAATGTCCCTGATCTGGGCCCATTCCTGCGGAGGTCCCTGACTTGGGGCTGCCTGAAATGTTCAACTTGCTATTCTCCAGTACTAGTGGGTCTGTTCCTGACATCATCAGTGATTCCACATTGGGATGCATTGCCCTAGAGCTGCCTTGGGATACTCAAAGATCTACATATTCAGGGATAGCCACTGAAGAACTTTCCTATTCAATTCTTTTATCTGTGGATGAAGCAAAGACTATACTCATTCATAGATAGATAGATAAAGAAACCACCAAAGGCCAAACTTGTAATACAAGAAAAGGTAGTTTCCAAACATCAGTCTTTCTGAACAAGAGAGACTCCAAGTTGAAGCGTTAATCTAATTAATCTTACCAATAAAACCAGAAGTCAGATATCGGGATAAAACCTGGAAGATCAGAGAACTGGGAGCAGCTGCCAGTTGCTTCCTCTCTGTCTCCTTCCTCTGTCCAAAAGGCTGATATCCTTTCTACACCCCAACTTATCACTTCCTGTCTCCATCTCCTAAGTGCTGACATTAAAGGCATGTGCCACCACTGCCCAGTTTCTATGGTCAACTAGTGGTTAGCTTTGACCTCTGATCTCCAGGCAAGCTTTATTTGTCAGAACAAAAACAAAACATCACACACCACCAAGTATGTGCAAAAGTCTTGAACACTGGAGCAAAATGAACAGAACGGAGTCTAACACGATAATTTTTTTTCAGTTTTTTGGGCACCCACATACAAGTATGGGATGGAACAGAGTTGGCTGCTGCGTGTATTTCCTACGAAAATCACTGGAGGGTTCGAACTGACAGCAAAGCTAATATGCATTTTCCATGACAGCAGAATGAACTCCACTCTTAGGTTACATCTGGGCCTGGTGTTCAGTGAAAGGAAGACATAACTGTCTTCCACCATTAAGTGAAGAGGGGAAAATCTTAAAAGCACGGAATTCCAGCTAAGCATGAGCTGTATTCCTCTAGGAGATAAAACATGAGCAAATGGCTAGAAACCCCATGAATATGGATTTTGTTTAAGTTTGAGAAAGAGCTTTCTGACATCCGTAGGTTTCCAATAGTTTAATGGGGTAGTGAGTCACTGCTGGAGTGACCAAGAAGAAATTGACAGCTTTCTTGTCTTCACTATTGAGAGAGATTTTTACAAGGCTTAAAGTTTCTTGACATTCTTTTGCATTTTAAATTCTTATTTCTCTAATAAGAAAATAGACCTGCAGACTGCAGAAAGAATATTAATAGCTTTGAGAGTGTAATATATTCAAGGTTCTTTAACTGACCTTAGTCGGAAGCCATGGGAAATGAGGAACGGAATAGCCCCACTGAGCAGTACGAAGGGGAAAAGGGAGAGACAAAGACAGGTTATTTTAAAATTATATTCCTTCCTGTGTAAGTACACAGTGAGGCAGAGCTGACATGGGAGGCTATTTCCTATGAAAATAACTTGAGGGTTTCAGTTAATGACAAACCCAATCTGCCTGTTCTAGAATAGCATGCATTATCCAAAATTATTACAAAAATTACCTTATTTCTGCCTCTTCTTCCAGTACTGCTCAGTGGGGTTATCCCTTTCCTTTTTGGATGAAACTTGGCCCAGCGTGTAACTTCACTCTGTGCACTAGCATGGTAGTCTATAGCCGCTTTAAATTGCAGCGACTGACTAATTCATCACAGAAGCATCCATTATTGTCTTACAGTCAAAAGTCTGAGCCCAATCGAAAGGGAAAGTGCTTCCTCCTTCCCACTGCCTGGATCCTGTTTTTGGACTTGCAAGGACAAACAGTAACAGAAAACCCCAAGGAGAGGCAGGAGGCGCAAGACGAGGTTTCCTCCCGAGCACACTTCTCGAAGGCGGCAGCAGGTTCCGTGAAGGAAGAACGCAGGAGTGGAGTGGGTGACGCTGATCATTCTCCCGTGGGAACCTCCTGATTACTAGAAACTCCTGGTCATCGGCAAGGCCTCAGCTTTGGCTGCCCTCTTTCTGAGTTGATAATACATCTTTTCTCCTACTAAGTCAGCTCTGGAGATTGAACCCAGAACCTCACACATGCAAGGGAACCACTCCACCATAGACCCACACCCCCCATTCAGCGCCTGGACAGCTTGTGTTTTTCTTTTTCTTTTTCTTTTTTTTTTTCTCTGTCAGGCCAAGTACTTGCACAAAATCTCTTTTGCAAACAACCACAACTTTCCAACTTGGGAGACTGAGGCAGGAGGATCAGAAGATAGAACTCAACTCTGGCTATATAGAAAGTTCAAAGCCAGCCAGGGCTATGTAAGATCCTGCCGGGGGTAGGGTGGGGATAGAGGTGGGGGGTGGGGATGGCCACGCAATAACAATAAAAACAGGTTGATGGCATGACAGTAAGAATTCATGTGTAGCCCTGGGCTCTAGGCACATTTAACCTGCCAGTGGGCAAAACCGCGTTGGTATACCTCTCCAGAGACAGATACACTCTTCTGCTGGTAGCTCTCTTTACATTCCCTGAAATGTTTAGACCAGTCACCCAAACCTAGGAACATCCACTCTGCTCTCAAAAGTCTCAGTTTAGTTCCCTCAGTCACCTTATCTGTCTTGGGAAGCAGCATGGGATTCCCACATCAAAGGATGGCAGGAGCACAGCTGTCACCTGCGTGTCATTATCAAGCTGCCCCAAATCCTGACCCCGTTAGGTTTTTGTACCCATTCTCTGGGCCCGCTAAAATGTCTTTTTCACTTGTACTTGGGGCCAGACAAGGTGTAGTAATCTATAGTCCCAAAACTTGGAAGGTTGAAGCAGAAGGATTGCTCAAGACTCCAAAAACAAAGGGGCTGTGAGGACCTGGCTTTGCAAACTTTATTTTAAAGAAGGGGTTTTATCTTAAGCCATCCAATGAGCAGGGGTCGATCTCAGCTCCAGAAATGTGCTGTGATAGCAGAGTTTGACTGGATACCCTAAAAATAGCCAATTAAGGAGCTAGAGAACAGGGTCATAAAATTTAACAAGGTCCAGATGTCCCTAGGAGGCATCCTGTCCTTGAAGATACCTTGTCAGTTATTAGTGGCTCTTTGTTGGGGTTTTGCATCCCCAAACTGACCAATGGTTTCAGAAACTAACCTTACTTACTTATGCCCTCCTTACCCAATCCCAAGATGACAGGAAACGAACTCCCCCTGGTATTGGCGTTTGTCCTTTAAAAGTTCTCCCCTCCCCTGACTTGCTGCCACACACTTTCTTCACCCACCATGCTGGGTTGCTAGAAAGCGGTGGTTCAAACTTGGGTCGGTATATTAAAAATCCTCTTGTAATTTGCATCGGAAACCGTGCTTCATGAATTCATTTGGAGATAAGCAACTTGGGCATAAGAGGGCAAGGGCTGGAATGGTTTCTCAGCAGTCAAGAGCACTTATTGATCTTATAGAGGAAACCAGTTCGGTTCCCAGCACCCCAGTAGGGGGCAGTTCAAAACTGCCTGTAACTCCAGTTCAAGGCAAAAGGACTTGCTTTTCTGGCCATGAGTACCTGCACTCTTTGAATGTATCCTCACACAAACATATAATTAAAATTATTCATCTTAAAACCATCAAACAAAAGTATGCTTTGTAGTATACTACATCTTATATTTATTTTATCTTTATGTATTGGTCAAAAATTCCAACTTAAACATCTCTATTGTACTCATTTAGCACCACCATCCCCAACAAAACCCAGCATGGTAGCCCTTAGTAGCCACATTTTATAGATGTCAAAACAGAGCCACAGATAATTAAATAAGTTGCCCAAATTCTTGTGATGGGTAATCTTGGTTGTCAATTTGATACATCTGGAAGAAGAAACCTCAACGGAAGAATTGCCTCCCTCATATTGGCCTGTGGGCATGTCTATGGGGGCATTTTCTCCATTTCTAATTGATGCAGGAGGGCCCAGCCTACTGTGGGTGGTACCATCCGTAGACCAAGTGGGTCTGGATTCTTTTAGAAAGTAGCTGAATGTGAACCTGGAAGGAAGCCAATGAGCAGACATGGTTCTGTTATGGTTCCTGTCTCAGCTCCATCTTGAGTTCCTGCCCTGACTTCTCTCAAGAGTAGACTGAGATCAGGATATGTAAGTTGAATAAACCCTTTCCTTCTCAAGTTGCTGTTGGTCATAGGGTTTATCTCAAAAACTGGAAAGCAAACTATGGTGTAGGAGGTCCTTCTTTCTATGTGTTGCTTTCATTGGTTGAATAAAGAAACTGCCTAGGCCTTTTTATAGGGCCGAACTTAGATAGGCGGGGAGGACAGAACTGAATTCTGGGAGGAAGAAGGCAGAGAGAGAGAGTCACCATACAGATACCATGAAGCTCCTGCCTGAGACTGACACTAGTTAGAATCTTTCCTGGTAAGCCACGACCTCGTGGTGTTACACAGATTGGTAGAAATGGGTTAGATCAGGATGTGAGAGTTGGCCAAGAAGAGGCTAGATATAATGGGCCAGGCAGTAATTTAATTAATAGAATTTCTGTGTGATTATTTCAGAGGTTAAGATAGTTGGGCGGCTGGGAGAAAAAGCAGGCCCTCCAACAAAACTAGAACAATGTTTTTCCATCTTGTAACTTGTGAGCCAGGATATGACTCCAGAATCAGTTCTTTGTGCTGTTTGGCTTAGCTGACTTCAGCATATAGCAGAATCAAATGATGTGTGTGATTTCCACCAGAAGCCAGTGGTGGATGAGTGAGTAGCATTGCTGCTGTGCAGCGGAAACTGTGCATGAAGCTCCCAACATTGCATTTTAGTCATTGGCAACTTTGTAGGCGTCATATCTCATGTGTGCAGAAATACAATTGTACTGTTTGTATGTAGTCTGCCCTTATCTGTCACAAAATAGAAGGTTGCAATTAACATGTGTTGAGCATGTACTAAGTTCCATACACTATTCTGAGTGCTTTATTTAAATGCTATTTTGGTGGCCATGTTCCTCCTTTACTGATAAAGAAAAAGAAGCCTAGCTTTTCCTCTGCTGCTGCCAAGGTTCTCGGTCCTTCCTAGGAAGCTAAGGCCGCGTTGGGGTGAGGCCCTCACTTCATCAGGCGACTAGCACCGCCACAGTCCGCAACATGGCCTCCATCTCTGAGGTCACCTGCATCTACTCCGCCCTCATCCTCCACGACGACGAGGTGACAGTCACGGAGGATAAGATCAATGCCCTCATTAAAACAGCTGGTGTCAATGTTGAACTTTCTGGCCTGGCTTGTTTGCAAAGGTCCTGGCCAGCGTCAACATTGGGAGCCTCATCTGCAATGTAGGGGCTGGTGGGCCTGGTCCCGCCCCCTCCACCACTACTGCCCCAGCTGAGGAGAAGAAAGTGGAAGCAAAGAAGGAAGAATCTGAGGAGTCTGATGACGACATGGGCTTTGGTCTTTTTGACTAGGCGTTTTGATAACATGTCTAATAAAAAGGTGAACTTGAAAAAAAACAAAACAAAACAAAACAAAAAACCAAAAGAAAAAGAAGCCTAGGCAAAAACATTGGGAGAAAACAAAAACAAACAGAAAAACAAATGGCCAGGCTTAGTCTTCCCTTTGCTGTAGAAGGAGACTATTCTTTCATTTCCCAGCTGCCCAGACCCAAATAATCACACAGAAACTCTAGTAATTATAACACTGTTTGGCCTATTACCTCAGGCTTCTTATTAACTAACTTTTACATCTTAAATTAACCCAATTCTATTAATCTGTATATCGACACAGGGCTGTGGCTTACTGGTAAGGGTCTAGCATCTGTCTCCTACGACAGATACATGGCACCTACCTGACTCCACCTACTCTCTCTCCATTTCTCTTCCAGGCTGGCTATATTCCTCCCTGCTATAGGCTGAAGTAGCTTCTTTACTAATCAATGTTAATATAACATATTCACAGCATACAGAGGGGAATCCCACATGACTTTGCTACTTCCCAGGGTGATAAGCCAGTCACATTATTCCTTAGAGCCATGCTGTGTCTCATGCATAAAATGCTAAGAGTAGCAATACTATCTGCTTTGCAAGATCTTTGTGAAAATCAAATAAGATAACAGATGGATAAGAACTTTAAAAGTTTGCAAAGTCCTCTAGAGATTCAAATAATTTTGGTGCCTATGCTATTTCTAAAATGACCATTCTAGTAAAGACATCTGTAATTTATACAGCTGTGAGTTTATGCTTAGCTGAGGGATAGAACAAGAACTCCAAACATTCTGTCTAGCAGAGAGTTGCTGCTCTGCAAAGGGAGACAGTTTCTGAAATCATTTGAAAGAAGGAAAGCAGAAGAAGGCATAAATATATATGTATATATAAATATACATATATGTGTGTACATATATATATACATACACGTGCACACATACACACATATGCAGTGCTGAGATAGGACGAAGTTCAGAGATCTTGGGAAAAGTCTGTTGCTCTCAAGAACTATTAGCCTTGAAAATGAGAGCCAGGTGGAGAGAAAAGTTGATGTCCACAAACAGGAACTCAGACAGTGAAGAGGCACAAGCAAATATTCAGGGAAAGCTAGCATAATGACAGAAAAATATTTTAAAATCTGTCCCCAACTGACCAGAGATTCTTAAGATGCTACATGTTTGCAAAACATAACTACTTCATTCCACAGTCCAGGAGAGGAAGAAAAGAACATCCTTCTCTCTAATGAGAGAACAAAAGCAGAACTGATGTAATTAATGAAAAAAAGATGGTCATTTGAAACAGTGAGGGTTTGGAACAACAGAATGGAAATGAAGTTTGCATTTAGAGACAATCCATTTATCTATTGTACTTTCTGTGAGTACCATGCTCTGCTAATATTTACTTCTCCAGGGAGAATATCAAACTAGTTGGTAAGGAATACAAGCAAAAACAGTGTGATATAAGCATGGAGCTCATAGAGTCATTCCTTGAATATCAATTAGCATAGCCCAGGCAACATGAAGACTGTTACAATTGAATACTTCAACTTAATGGATCTGTTTTCAAATTCCCTTTAATGGCCCTTCTGTGACCATAAGATCTACTTTTCCAGACGTCCTAAGTAGAAACCATTATGGACAATGTATATAGAATCCCCTAAGGATGGCATATGGAGGAGAGAATGTGGTTTGCCAAATTTAGCAGCTTGGGAGAGAGTGTTTCTGAATTAAAGTTGAAATCTTCGGGGACTACAGTCCATTTATGACTGGCAAAACACATCTTCCCAATTCTGAAAGATAAATCCCACTGATAGACATTTGGGTTCCACAAGGTTTTTCTCAAAAACAACGAGGG